>JAIPRN010000504.1:0-81175 GCA_025469175.1 Geopemphigus sp. TES_GeoC_2020 | reverse complement strand
GCGGTCACGCTTTTTGCCGTTCAGTGGCGCGTTATGTTCGATTACTAGTTTATTCAGTTATCGTGGCCGAGCGACCGACATTCGAACGCGTACAAAAGGTGCGCCACGCCCCCGATTCAATCTTTTATTCGTAATTTGTCGGTTTGTACTGTTTTTCGAAAAATTCCAGTGGGGAGGGCCATAGGGGCCAGTACTCTATATACCGGCAAATTCGATAGTCCAACCCGGGCCCGCGAAACGTTTTCGTCGACAATACGAAACGCGCGTTACGCGGTCGATTCGCAGCTACGCCCGCGTTTTTTCTCTTTTCCTACATTCATTAATTTTCCCGTCCAATCGCGTTCGTAAGTGTCGTAACGTTACCGGCGAATTGTTTCGTCCCCGGTACGCGCACATTTCGTTTGTAGGCCAAAACAGGCGACAAAACCGCGTGCGATAATCGGCCGACGATAAGTCGAACCGAAGTTATTTCCGTACACCGTTATCTCGATTTTTGTTTTACGCCGAACGCTCGTTGATATTTTTAGGGTCCGTTCTTTTATACGACATTAGCGCTATATTTACCTGGTCGTCGTCGTCGTATAATCGTTTTTGTCTTCACTCGCCAAATACATTTTACGAGATTGGTGATGATGTCCTCGGTCAACGGTAATTAAACGACGATAATATCGTTGTTAGAAACGAGACAGAAGCGTCCACGTTTTGGAGGCCTTCACGCGGTTGGTCGGGAGAATTCGGTTTTGTGACGCAATTTACGTTCCGTCGTTTAATACGTTTTTTTTTTTTTGAACTCTACGTTACGACGAACAACTCGTCAACTGAAAACGCGCCTGCCGGAAAAACCGCCAGTGTACGTTTATTTCGGAAAACGTTCGGCGCGTTAAACGGCGGGAATTCCATTTTTCGAATCGGCGCAACCGTCCCGCGGCTACGTTACGTTTCCGGATTTTCGGCTCGTACGAATATCCCGACGCGTTCGGACGTCCCAAACCGTTTTTATACGAACATTCTCGAACAGCCCTCCGGAATCGTACCGACGTTTACTATTACGTGGTCGTTTTTTTTTTTTGTAACCACAATCGCGGTAAACGATATAAACGGGTGTTCGTTCGTAGGCCGATAAAAACGTTTTTATCGATCCGATACACTCAAAATTACCGGTAGTACGAACGTGGTTTTTGCGTTTCGTGCGTTCTAATGTGTAAATACGACAGCAACGCTTACGTATCTCGAACGCCGCGAAGACGACGAGGACGCCGCCTACGCGTTGGTGGAATTTTATGGCAGTTCGTCGAGAAAATTACGCGTCCGATAAAATATTATAGAAAACGAAGTAAGTATTCGAAACTCGCGCGCACGAGTTAATAGTTCTTACGACGTTTAATAATTAATAAAATCCGTCGGTTTTTTATCGCCGACGTTTTCGCTTCGTCCGAATTACGGGGACGTTTTTTTTTTTTTTCGTTAAAACGTTTCGTGTATTAATAATGATTCCCGAACTACCCGTTCGGATTCTCGACCGTCGTCGCGAAACCAAAGCTCGCCGTTACGCGTACCCGTCATTTCGTCTCGGACCCGGGCGGTCGCCAATGGTCCGTTTATCGATCTTCTTGTTCGGTCTGTCGACCGCGAATATGTGCACCGATGTCCCGCGGACGTTGGCGGAATGGTCGGCGAACGTAGTCGGTTTTGTCGGACCCGTTCCCGAAGGGCCCGCCGCGTTTCGTTGTTTTCTGATTTTCGGAGCACACATATTTTGCAGTCTCGCGTCATTCTGCAATCATGGCGCGACGACCGCCGCGATTATTTCGTACGAAACGGGAACGTTCGCTTTCCGTATAAATAGCTCGGTAAAGTATTATTACCTAATCTCGCTTACGAAATCGAACGTAAATATACCTGTTCGGCGTCCATAAATCGCTTTAAAATTGTTTTCAACTCCGCGTTCTCGGATTCCAGTTGTTCGACGTCCTTCGCCTTCTTGGATCGCACTGTGAAACCAACGAAAACCCAACTTATTACGCACCGGCTGAGACATTGGTTATCGGAGTTAAACGAATGGACGGGCGAGACGCGTACGGTGCAACGTTTGGTAGTATTTCTTGACGGCTTTGTCGAATAAGTCCCACAGTTTGGCGCGGTGCTCGGGAAACGCGTGCAGGAACTGTGCCCAATAATCGCTTACGTCGTTGACGGCCAACGTATCCGTTAAACGAAAGTCGGACGACTTATATCTGGCCCGGTCGTCGGACGTTTTCGACTTCGACGTATCGATAGTTTGTTTGATCACGCGGAGATAGTCGGCGTCGTCGATCATTAGCGGATGGTTAGGGTTGTCGCACGGTTGTCCTCCACCAGCCACCGAGCCATCTGAAAACCGTCGCTTGAAACGAGTATTTACGAATACTAACGAGATCGTTGTTGCACGATCAACTTGTAGATCGTAAATAAGCAAAACGCGTTACGTTCGTTTGCGCGTGGTGTAACGCTCAATAAATACGGCGCGATCGAAAAGTCGCCAAAACGCGGTCGAATCGTTTTTATCGACCATCACCGCCGCGACAAATCCAGACACCGATTGTTTTTACGCGTTTCGACGGCACGACTTTAGCGGCGGCTAACGAGTCGCGACCATCTCACGAGACTAATAATTCGTTTACGCGACTTTTTCGACGAGCGCGCGTGTAAAAGTCGTACGTACGGCCTCGCCGTTCTCTAGATTTTCACCCGTCGGGTTATCTGAGCGGAGGAGTTTTTAAAAACGCGCCGCGCACGTATTGGACGAACGGAGGGGAGAAACGTAACAACACCCGGGGTCGTTTAATTTCGTAATTAATTAATATCCGGCGTAAGTGTACCGCGCCGCAAACGCGGCAAACGTGCGCGCGTTAACGGGAGAAGGCGACCATTTTGTCGAGCGTGTGTTGTAAAACGTGGACGGACGTATAGATTCATTTATAAATATTTCGTAATACGCGCAGTGGCGTATAACGGTGATGGGGGCATTTGGGGATAACCCTCTACCCTCCAGCCCTCTCTTCCCGAAAATTTTTAAGAAGAATTCGTATATTTTTAATCAATAATAGCGAAAACCTAAAATATTATTGAACTTCAACACGCGTTAAGTGAAAACGAATAATCCGTTAAAATTTATAATACGTCTGGTTAGGGTCGTCCGATTTATTTATATTTAAAAATTAACCCCGTTCCTCCGAAAATTCGGGTCTAAGTACGTCGCTGAATACGTATCAACAAATATGCGGTAAAAAAAGTAATCGACGAAATTCGCGGAAACGTTTATTTTGACGGACGTGACTTTTCGATCACTCCGTAAAATAATCGGTACTTACTTCTACTACTGTTGCTGCTCTCTTTGGATTTTTGATATCTGTTGAACTCCAATCCGGCGGTTTCGGCGACGTCGTTTTGTTCCTCGGACTCCGTACACGAATCTTCCGCCGGCACGTCTACGCGGGAAACTATTTGGAAATGACGAACGTTACGTTTGGTGGCGACCGATTATTTCGGCGTATGTATGACGATTTAAACGCAGGCACTTACGCGTGCGTTGCGACTTTACGGCCGGATTCGAGTCGTTTTCGCTGCATAATTGTTCGAAATCGGTCAACGATAGGGAAACTAAAGAACATCATCACGTATAAGATTGTTAGTAAAATACGGTTATAATTCGCGTAAGTTTGAAAAATGTCGATTTCGATCGTCGCGTACGCTCCGCCTGAAACGCGACGATCGCGCTGAAAAAACTAAGGCGTTATTATTATTATTATTCGAACGACGGGAAGGCAATATTCCACCACCGTACACGTTATTGTCGAATCGTCGGAATCATCCGTGTTGGTGCGTTCGAACGACCGACGTTCGCGCGTTTCCGCTACGTCGGTGACGGCGTCCAGCGGTTGGGCCGACGGCTTCCGGCGTAAAACCGTCGGTCGTCCCGTTCTGAAATCGTAAACGGCGAGAATATTAACGTACGTAAACGCACCGTGGTAAATATCGTCGGCTCACTCGCCGCTAGTGGCGGTCGCGGGCGCGCATTCCGCGATACGTTTGGCGTGCACGTCGGCGAACGTTGCTAAACGGTCGATCAGCGGTGGTGGTTGTTCGTCCACTTCGGTTTTCCATTCGCCGCGCGAACTAATAAATATATTGGCGATTTCAACGTTTATCGAAACGCCCGAACCGTTTACATTTTAACATCCAAACCTGTCTACAATCGCCGGCCGATCCGAACGACGTTCGCGCCACAGCACCGGGCCGCGGCAAATCGCGCAACTCGCCATCGTCCGGGTGTACGACAGCAACCGTTGCCACGAGTCCGGCCCGTTCAGCCCGTACGCCGCCATTACGTTGTACAGTAGCGTAAGTCGGCTATCCCGGTGCGCTTTGACGATTGCGATTAGTTCGTTGTCCAATATGGACGGTGCGTTGTCGACGATCGCGTCGAAAACCAATCGCGACAGCGCTCGTTCTCTGCACTCCGCGTACGCGTTGGCCGCCGCCGATACCGCGTTTCCGTCGCACTCCACCGCGCTCGTACCTATATCGTTCGTAAACGATCGTTTAATAATCACGGGCCGACACCAATTACCGTAATTATTGACCGATTCTCGATTAGAGGAGTCGCCGCCCGGCGAATTATTAAGGGAGGGGCCGACGCGCGGTTGGATAAGATGACATTAAGAACGGCCGGCTGCTATTAAACCGTCGACGCGTTGACACCAATTCGTTTTATTCGCGCGCGCGATCCTTCCCCCCCCATTGTTTCGGATAAAAGATGTTGCGCGTTGTTATACGATTACCGAACGACGGGGGCGAATTAACGATCGAACCGAGTTCACGGTTTTTAACGGTAAAACAAATTCGAGTTAATTCGAAATACGAATAACCCGGAGACGGAACGTGCCGAAACACGGCGTACAATATTCCGTCCCGTTTTCGGCGGCCTATTTACGCGGATATTTCCGCGACGATCGCGATTGACGACATTAAAACTCGTTCGACGTTTCGACAGAATTGGCGTTCGACAACAACAATCCCGCCGTTGAAACAAAACGGTCGCGACGATAAAATCGTAATCGATCTTTTTTGTTCGGTACGAGCGCCGTTAGCGGCATCTACTTCGATTTGGATATTACGACGTAGGAGGGAGCGTTACCGCCGTTGTTAAAAAATCTAAGCGTTCGAATCGCCCTTTCCGCCGTTCATTTCGTTCTATATACGAATGTTCAAACCTTTTACGTTCGTTTCTCTCGTCTAATTATATCGAGTATCCGTAAACTTGCGCGGACGTCTTTAGTTCCGGTTCGACCCTGACGCCACCAATAACTCGCGCGTTTGCAGTCGACAGCCGTTTCAGGTAAGAGTTTACGACGGTTCCGCTATCGTCGTCGCGCTTGTTGTCCGACAGGATTTTATAAGCGATTCTCGCACTTTCTGTCCGGAACTCATCTCCCGTTAATAACGTTAACGTGACAATCCAATAACGTACCACTTTGCACGAGTTTTCTTATTTTTCTATTATTTCGATTATTACAAAATTTGACGAAAATTTTTTAGCACATCAACAACGTAGTCGTTAAAAATAATATATATATATCGTCATCATTATAATCTCCTCCGTCGCTTTTATCCCATCTACTTGGGGTCGGCCACCTTCGTCCTCAACCTCCATTTGGCCCAATCTCCCACATCCTCCACGCACACTCCAGCAGTTCTCATATGTTCCTCGATCGTATTCACCCACTTCTTCTTTGGTCTTCCTCTTCTTCCTTTAATATTCATTTCCATAACAGTTCTTACTGCTTCCGATTCTTCTCTCCTCATAACATGCCCAAACCATCTACGTCTATTCTTTCTCATCTTATCCACTATCGACACTACTCCTATGCTTCCCCTTACATATTCATTTCTTATCCAACCTTTCCTTGTCACTCCACTCATCCATCTAAGCATTCTCATTTCTGCTACACTCATTCTCTGTTCTATTTTCTTGTCCACTGCCTAACACTCTGAACCATATAACACAGTTGGTCTCACTAAAACTTAATAAAATACCTTTTAGCCTCGTTGGGATCCTCTTATCGCACAGCACCCCAGACGCTTCCCTCCAATTGATGAACCCACACTTAGTCCTATGTTTTACTTCCTCGTCCAATCCTCTGTTCTTTTGTACAAACGACCCTAAATACTTAAAACTCTCAGCCTCACTTACCTCGTCTCTATTGTCATTACACTCTTTGCTATATCGACTTGTTCTCTTTCACCAAACTCATACTCTATATACTCAGTCTTATTTCTACTTATCCTTAATCCCTTTCTTTCCAGCGCTAATCGCCACACATCCAGCCTTTGGTTAACTTCCTCCCTATTTTCTTTTACCAACACTACGTCATCCGCAAATAGCATACACCATGGTACGTCCCTTTGAATCTCTTTTGTCACTTCATCCATTACAACCGAGAACAAGTAAGGGCTTAGTGCAGATCCTTGGTGCATCCCTACTCTTATCCTAAAATCTTCCGTTTCTCCACACATACTTTTCACACTGGCATATGGTATATTCATAGTAAATTCAAATAACGTTTTTATCAATTTTTAAAATAAAATAGTTATATTCGTACTTCGCGGTTTTGCCGATACATAATTGTATTTTTAATAATGATGGTCAGTAAAACAAATGTTTCCGGGAGTCGCGAAGACGTAAACGTCCTTTTATTGTGCGGGAAAGTTTATTTTGAAATTATCAAGAATTGTTGATATTAGAACATAAAATGTACACATTTATGTGTCTATATACATACTTTCTGCACTTGGCGAATTCAATTTTTTTCTGTAAGAGGGCAAATAGCTGATATCGGGATACTTGAGTCTTTGTGGTGGCTGCCAATCAACGCCTAAATGTGTTTCGTATATGATTCGATCGATTTTGTAAATCTTAAAATCAGGAATTATTACAATATCGAAAATATTAATACGTTTTTTTTTTGAAATTAATAGTTACTTTTTCTAAATTATTATTAATCTGTTCTTGTGAAAAATTCCATAATTCTTTATACGTCTTTTCTCGAATTTCCGCGAACCTTTCTGATTTTTCGTCGTGGCGTTCAACGTCTTGTTTTAATTTTTCAATTTCATTCTGTAATAAAGGAACTTTGGCGTTGCATTTCGTTTTAGTTTCCCTCAATGTCTTTCTTTTGGTTGATAAAATATCTTGTAACCTTGAAATTAGACGCGATTTTTTAAAACGTTTTTTTTTGTCGAATTTAATCGCCTAATACTTATTAATTTGTCTTCTTTGAACGGCTTTTGCATAAGCATTCTCCTCTTCCCGTCTTTTTAATACTTGGAAATTATAATTTAGTTTTTCCACGTTCTCTATACATTTCGTTTTAATCAACTCGAATTCTCTTTGCATGTGCTATTAATATACGATTGATTTCAATTTATTGAAAAACGTAGATTTCGATTGATTAAATATCATAAATCTCGTAATTGGTTATACTTACGCGTAATTCTGCGTTCATATTCGATTTCAAACTTCGGAGAGTTTCTTCGTTCATCTCATATTGTTTCATAATATTATTTTCTTTTTTGTCGATCATAGCCAAGCGATAGTCTAATGAATTCGTTTCGATCGATAACGTTTCGTTGTAAAGATTCGTCCACGCTTCGTTAGCAACATTCATTCGAAATTCTCGTTGTTCGTCGATAGTAGTCTGTTGAAAAATTTCGTTTACGCTATCACTACAAACAACTATCCGGTCGATTAATATTTCACACGATCTAAATATATTTACCTTAATATATTGAATTTGATTTTTGTATTGTTTTTTAATAAATTTGATTTGATTTTCGATTCGTTCTTGTAAAATGCGTACGTCTTCGCTTTGAGCAGCCTGTTTGTCTAAAAATCTAGAATCTGATTCGGCTAAATCGCGTTTCAGTATTTCGATCATTTTGTTTTTTTGTTCGATGAGATCAAATCCTCTCTCTAAAATTAATTTAAAATTTAAATTACACTTAGTCAGACAAGTATACGTCTAAACTGTATACGGTGAAGAATATTAGTTTACTATACTTTTTTGAAGTTCCGAATGTTCGTGGATTTCCAGCGCGTCATTTTTTTTCAATATTATGGGCCATTGACGGCTAATTTCCGTAAATTTGGCGTTAGCTATTTCGGCTTCATGTTCAACCGCTTTTAGTCTTATGTTTCGTTCTCTATTATCCGTATCTCTTCGATTATTTTCGCGATTATCATTCGCTAATAGTACATTCGTTACTAATTGAGATCCTTCTTCGGTATAACTGATAAGCTCTCGTTCGCTGTTTTCCATTTGTTTTATTACGGGTATTGGTACACCCATTACGTCGAGTTCTTTCTCTTTCGTGGCTTTCGTGTTTAATCTATGGCATTTATACAATTCAAAATTCGGTAACGGCGATTTAATATTCACCATACATACTTAATGTTTTCAGCTCGTTTTGGCGCGTCCATTTCTCTGTCGTGATTATTTTCCTGGTTTGATCATAAATTCACGCGTTATACTTCACCGTGATTCCGTCGCGCACGATTATTTTATATTATTTCACTCCGCTATAGACAACCGCGATTTCGTTGTAACTTTCTATACTGCACCGTGGACGAGAAAACAACAGTTTTCCCTGTTGTATAATTCAAGACTTGGCGTATTAGTCATTCGTAACCGTGGAAACCGACAAAAATATCGAATAAATAAAAACGAAACAACAAATGCTTAATATTACGGTTATAAATCACGACGAATACTTTAACGTTGTCTTTATTAGCGAATAATATCGTACGCGTACCTAAATTATACGTATTTTGAGGCGAAAACAGAAACGAGTTTAATTCAATTTTATTTTAGACAGTGCGTACGCATAATCGTGTTGTTATCCGTGTAATCAGGAAAGGCAAACACCTAAATAAACCGTTATTCGACTGTTACACACCGTGATGGATATTGTCTTAAATCCCGTCGAAGTCGCTTCATCTTACGGTTAATTACAACTACGATTATAAATATTACGACGAGATAATAATTACTCGCTGAAGATGTCTAGGAAATCATATGCCTAGGTACGACGTTTGTATCGGGATATATATCTACGCACTTTTTATTCTACAAACATTTAAGCAGTTATCGCGATATTCATATTACATAATATGAATCGTGTACGAAATCAAAATCGATATTGACGTCGATAACGCGTTATTTTCTTGTTTTATAATAATTTTTAACTTCACGTGTTGTTTGAATTATCGTAACGCGCGTCTATTTATGTTTTCTCGTATAAAAAGTAATTCAATTACAAATCGGCATTTTCGTACAGTATTTATTTTATTTTTTCGTTTTGATAATTTAACCGTCATCCGGATGTCTGCCCGTAATACTTGCCCACTCCACTAACGAACGACTATTGTTCGCGTCTATACTTACGCGCATACTAACGGTAAACGAATCGATTATTATTGTTGCGTTTTAATGGGTAGTGATTTATATATATATATATATATATATATATATATATATATTCTAACGCCGTTGTTCACCTTTATAAGTTGTTTAGATCCTATTATACGGGGTCAACACTGAAAATAGTTTTGGCAAGTCTTTTATTGTGTGTGACGTATTGTCGCCAGCTTGTTTAGGTATTCATCCTGGTTGTCGAAGACTTTTTACGCGTTAAGGAATTGTTATCGTGTCGTCGGAACAATCGAAAACGAATTATTTCCCGATTTTTGAAAATGGTCGAAACGCTACGCAGAACAATATCGAAATATTCAAACACGCCGAAACTCGTTATATTTTTCAATAGAACACGGAACAAAATTCCGATCGTTTACGTTTTGTACAATTATTTTGTATTTGTATAACGTAACGTAATTTTATATTCTATATAACCTTAAATAGATCGCATTAGATTTTTTATTACCACTTATTACCTTTTATTACTTTATATATATAATATTAGAACTACTTGAATACGAAACGACGGATTAAATATTTTTATTACTTAATTGGAACGATTTAATATTAAATTGACTCGTGATAAAATTCTAATAATAACTACTAGTGTTAATTATAATGGTAGCTTTTACGTTTTCATGAGTAACCAGTAAGTTATTTGATTATATTATTGTTATATTTTTAATAGATATCCTCCTATTACGTACGAGTATATTCGATTATGATTCGAATTATTTTTAAATTAACGAAGAATATAATTATAATTAATCAATTTAATTTTTGTCCGAAAATTAAAACGTTTTTAACATTTTCTTTCGGTATATTCGATAATAGATTTAATGAACTGATTTGTATAATCTCGATAAACATTAATTTGATCGTTACTTTTACTACATAAATTATTATTAAAACATACGTCTTATTTAAAAAATAGTACGCGGGTTCAATAACTCGAGTTTGTAATTTCGAAGTTTAATCGCTCGAAATAGAATTAAAAAAATTCATAATAGTACATTTATTATTAGTAAACGGTATAAGTATACCATTTATACAAATTGTTTAAACGTTTTTAAATCGTCGCCACCTTGAATATAATTAAACATTTTGTTTTTCGAATTTCGGCAAAATATTCATATCTTAGAGACAATAACACACGATGGTATTATATTATTTTCGATAGTTAAGAAATCGCGTAGAAATGTGTGGATTCGACAGTGGAATATTCAAGACGCCGTATTTCAACGTGCAATTATTATAACGCCGTTAGTACGTACATTATACGCGCGTAATTAAAGTTAGTATAGAAAAAGTAATTTTAAAGGACACTGTAAATCGTACCATATATTTAGTTATTACATACATTTCAAAGTTAGATGTGCTCATTATTTATTAGAGGGAAAGTAGTTTGAACCTGTTCTTTTGAAACGTCTTTAATATTCGATCTTAATCAAATTTATAAAATTAGTCAAGGTTAAGCTATTCAAACAGTTAATCGGCTCGTAGTTATACGTAGTTACATTAACACTACGCTATTATTTTGAACGCGAATTAATTTTCAAACAAATTATTCGAAATTAAATTAAATTAATAGACCACCGAGTTGTTATATCATTTCCCCCCTCCGAAACTTTAGCTATTATAATATTACGATGTTACAATTTCTTTTGTGTTGAAAATATTAATACTTATAATAATAATATTATTATTATAAGTATTAGTATAATAATATTATTATTTTAATAACGATAATACTACGCGTTTATTTCGTTTCATCGTCATAATAGCGATCTATTATGGTTGTAGATCTTTTGAAAACCCTAATATTATTATAAATATTATTAGATTATTAGATTTATACGAATAATAATCACTGTCGGTCACGCGATTACGATTATATTTATACGGTGTTCGATATTTTAAAAGAATTATCGTCGGTTTTGAAATACACGGGTACGCGCATTTTTAATTTATACCTATCTATGATCTACTTATATAGTAAAATGTACAAAATGATCTTTACATTATAACGTCATAAATAATAATCTATACTTTAAAATTGTTGGTTACGACGAGAGAATCGTAATTGAATACCTGCTGATTAGGCTTTCGAAACTTCTTTGAATACATTATTTTTGTTTTTTTACTATTTCGAATACAAATTCAAAATATATAGGCGCAAATACGCGTTTTAAAAATTTGTTTACTGCGCTTTTATTTTGGTACCGCGAAACATATCACGACATCACTTTGAACGATTATTGTATATATGGAAATTTCTATAGTACAACCGTAGTCGGTAAACGCGTATCGAAAAAATAGCTACAAATTCCCTGGTAATACATTATACATTCATTCGAAGAAACCTATATTATAAATTGCGCGTAATTACGTAAACGCCATTAAATAAACTTAAGTATTATTTTATGTACACATTTTCGAAACGAATTCGATACGTAGTTTAATACGTCATAATATTATTAAAGTTACTCTGACCAATATCGAAATTGTGTTCGTATTATAATCCGGTACCGAAAATGTCGTAGTTAATGTGTAGTAATGATAGCGACAAAATATCAAACAGTTTAGTATTTTCTACCCCGGCAACGTTTCAACGCACATTTTTTACTCGTATTTTCGTATCGTATTAATATTATTGTAAGATTGACATTTTACTCGTATAGATTAATATACGTACAATATTAATAGCGATACTTAGCTTTCAGAATAATTGTTTAACGTATCATGTTAAACGTATCAGTTTAATTTACGTCGACGTACGATTAATTATGATCGGTACTCACCTATAATTAAGGTAGAAACTATAAACGTTTGGAATAACAAATCGCCGATAGGACAAAGTACTCGTTACGTTCGTGAGAAAAATATAAATATGTCGCGTTTCTGGAGATAAAGCATTTATATTGTACTTACATCGACGTATAATACGGATAATAATAAATAATGTACGATAAAAAAAATGACATAAAAAACATTATTTGATTTCGTATAATTCGTCTAACAATAAAATAATATCACAAGTTCGTTTTATTTACAAATTAGCCAATTTCAGTGTAGAATAAATAAATCGATAAATACCTAAGGCTACTCAAACGCGCGTTTATAAAATAACGCGGTCAACTTACGGACACAATTCGTAATTTAATTGTAATCACATTTCGCCGTCGTGTCGTTGTATACTTATAGCGGTAAACGAGATTTATATTTCGAATTTCACGATACCATAACGGGAGAAACTTTTGGCTTCGGTGTCGTGTCGTTTCGCAAATAAATTTAATGCCGACGAATCTTCGGAACAATGGAATATTTCGACGCTGTTGACTTGGTGTAACGAGCCGACTACGGAGCCGAGTACGAATTTTCCGATTTAGAATCGACACGTCGCAAGATTGTAAATTGTTAGGCGCTGTCCATCAACCTTGGCGCGAATATCCGATAAACACGTTCGTCGTCGTGTGGACGGTAAACAAACATCGATTATTCGGAATTAGACGTTCGGTAAAAAACGAATAGGTAGGTAGGTAGGTAGTAATTGTCCCTGTACCGGTTTCCTCCGTTCGCGGGCAAAGCGAAATGTATAAATATTACGAGGGTTCGTGTAAACGGCGGTGTTCCGTTATTTGTGACACACGTCCACTATCGCACTAATCGAATACACCGCGGAGTCTTTTGGCTTGAAACATTTTTCTAAATATTCAGTGCTTTTCGTCGGGCCGCTGCTGAACAACCTTTCGATTTGCAGCAAGCTCTTCCCCCGAGTCTCCGGCAAAAACGCCGCGATGAAACAGACGGCCAGACCGGCGGCGCCGGCGAACAGCCACATGATCTGATCCTTGTCGAGCGCCGTCATCAGACTGGGCGACATTTTCACCGTGACGAATATGAAAAAGTACCCCAACGAAGGCACCAGGCCTCCCATGATGCCCCGGACCTTCAACGGGAACAATTCGCCGATCATCATCCACGGCAGTGGAACCATACCCAACATGCTGACGCTGACGTTGAACAATATGCACGCCAGCGGCATCCAACTGTACGGCCGGTCGTCCATATTCAGCGAACCGTACATGTGTTCGTACGTGCCGCAGACGACCATCGACGTAGCCATCAGGATCGCGGACGTCATGGCCATTGTGCGGCGGTTCAAGTGTTGTATGCATATGGACCCGGTGACGCTCATGATTAGCCGCAGGAGCGCGACGACGATCGACGCCAGATTGTTGTCCAGCGTGGAACCGGCCACTTGAAAAAAGCTCACGGCGTAATACAGTATAATGTAAATGCCGCTGGCTTCTTGTAGCACGAAGAAACAGACGAGAATTAGAAACGGTTTCCACACCGTGGGCGACGCGAAGTCCTTAAGTTTTGGCGCGTCACCGCGCTCGTTCTCCACGTCGTTCAACGTGTTCAATATCTCGGCCAGTTCCTTGTCGGCCAGCGACGTTTTCCGCCGGAGCCACATTAACGATTTGCCCGCGTCGGCTACGCGGCCTTTGGACGCCAGCCACGACGGCGATTCCGGTGTCAGGTTCACGGACAAGAAGCTTAGGAACGACGTTAGCGCGCACAGCATGGAGACAATCTGCCAGGGCATGACCGAGCCCAGCGAGTAGACGATGAGGACACCGATCGACACGAAAATCGGCCCGAACGCCGATAGGACACCCCGGTGTTTAGCCAAGCTCACTTCCGCGACGTAAACGTAACAAGCCGACGACATCCCTGAAACATCGTTTATGAAACATTTTCCGCGGTACGCGACAATTCCGTAGGGCGTTTGATAAATGATTATCGTCGCCGTAATTTTTGTTTTTTAAATAAACGTTCTAAGTTCACCCACGATATTTTGCTTACCAATAGCAACTCCTGATATAAACCGTCCCAAATAAATATTTGTTACGTTCGTCGATAAGCCGATTATTGTCCAGCCAATTAAGAACGGTATAGACGTCAATTGAACGGTCGTTTTTCTTCCTAAAGTCTGCATAAACACTCCCGACATCAACGCTCCTATTGGATTGGATATAACTCCCAAACTCGCTGTAACGACGAACAAACACACAAACGTTTCAAATAAAATCCTATATTACGAAGAACAGGTTGTTAAACACGACTTCAAATTAAACGTATTCGCGATAAAATAAATAAAAACGAGAGTCCCGTGTATTGCGTTAAGCTACGTAACGCAATATTAATTGGCTGTCGACTAATCCCGTATGTTTACGCCTTAAACGTAAACAAACGATTTTTCTAAACGCGTAGTTTTTTCAAAACTGTTAGTTTTAGGAATAACGCGTTTGTATTTTCGCGATAAGCGTCGCGAGTGGAAAAAATTGAATACTATGTAGTAACACGTAAGTACCAACATTTCAATTCTATTGTTTTATGCGGCGTAATTATTGTAATTATAATTCGTAATAGCGAAACTCGTTATTTATTTATTATAAAAATCGTACGAACATAAACAACGTTATTAAACGTACCTATTAAATGTGGTATAAATATATCTGTTTCGTTTTGAAATAAAATGTCGAAATTACGTTCGTTAAATGTTACAGCGTGTTACGCGATCGATTAAATTGTATAACGTGAAATACGATCGATTTTCGTCTAAATCCAAACGCTACCTGAATAACGTTCATTTTAAATAAAACGCGTCTATTGTTCGGCGGTGTTAACGTTAAGTTTCGTTTAACCCATAAACGGGTTTAAACGTTTTTTACCGGCAGTTTTTAATTAATTAAACCGTTAAATACAAAATACAAACGTTAAATACAATCACGAAATACAAAGTAATTACATTCTTCACTTTGCCTAGTGTTGATATCATTAGTTATCTAGGTACACAAAAAAGCGCGGCGATCGGAATGGACGTAACGAAATAATTGCGCGAACAACAACGACGAGTTGTACGTACGTACGTAGGTATCGCTATCTAACCGATGTATTTCGTAGTTAAATTATTTATCGTAAAAAGCCGTAAGTCCGTGGCTTCGACGATCCGCGTAATAAAGTGAATTATCGAATCGGATTTATATATATATATATATAGTCGGCACGTATCAATCATGCGTGTCAGTTTAGTGAATAATTATTGCGCGTACTACAGGCCGCGGGAACTTTCATATTTTTTTCTTCGCCGTATTTTGTAAGTTATATTTATTGCGCGCGATTGTTATCGAACGTTTATACTAGATAACCTTGACCGCAACCTGGAGACACCTCGAACCCGGGATAGATAATAATGACATTGCTCTTAATGATCGGAATTATGGTCTGCGGCTAGAGCGAAAGTAAATCGCTCGGCGCGCACGGCCGGCGTTGCGGGGCGATATTAATAATTCGTTTCGGATTGATACGTGTAAATGTATCGTTTCCTTATTGGCGTTAATGTGGCGTAGTGGAAAGCCGCGCGAAAATTCGGCCGATACAATTTCGGGAAAAAGAAATAAACTCGTATTATTTTTACGGGCGCGCGCGCGTATATTTATTTATCGCGTACTCGGTTCGTTAAGTGCGAATATAACGATAAATCGGACTCTCCGCGAGTGCAATATTATTACCTCGCGTTAACGTCGGTTGATTAACCGGTATTTGTCATTTAACACGGCGTTCGGTAGTTCGTTATAGAACGTTTTCGAAACCGGTCGATTTCGTGTTTTACGTCGCTGCCCATTAACACGGCAACTACGCAAAGTTCGTCGTATCCGCGGTCGTTTTGTGTTTCGCGTACGTACCCGCCGAACGGCCGAGCGGACGTTTCGGTCCGCGGCGCGTGCGTGAGCGCCATAATTATTCCGGGCGAAGTATTATCGTCCGCACTCACCTATCCACGACGCCTCCACGTCGTTCACCAGAATAAAACTGTTGGAGTCGAGGAGCTGCGGGAGCAGCACCGCTGAGAACCCCTGGCACATGCCCACGGAAATTGAATTGACATGGGCCGCCACGGTGGACATGATCTGCAAAAACGAAACGAACGTTCGTAAATACGCGTGTCGCGCAGATTATCTGTCGCCGCGCGCTAATCTAGTTACGACGGACGACGACTTAATAATTTCAATTAAATTGCCGGGGTACGCACGGTACCCGTGCACCGGCTGTAGTGTGTACGAACTCTGTCCGCATGGGGTTCATTGAAGGACGCCTCGGCGCGCAACGTTAAATTAAAACCCGAGTATTTCCTTTTTGGACGCCTTGAACCTTGGCGATTTATGAGTCAATCTGCGCTACTAAGACATTTTTGACATAGGTACAATAAAGACCGTGATTGATTGAGTCATAGTAGCAGCGTGTGTGTGTGTAAGTACTAACGTGTTAGTGTAACGCGCCCGAGTCCGAGAATGTGTTTAACCGACGATCGTTTTATTTAGTTAGCCGGCCCATTTATACGTTTGTTTTATCCCGTCAGGTCGTATCGGACGCGATTAATTACGGGAGTCGCGCGCATTTGGACACTAATAACGAGCCGCGTTGAACGCGTCGTTGACATTTTCGTACCGGTTACGACGAATTCGGCAATCGTCGAACAATCGGAGTACGAATTATTTCGTTCCCTTTTTGTACGTTCGTGGGTTCTATTCGGTAAAACCTCGGGCTGGAAAAACTACATCGTCCGTAATAGTTACGGTCGTTACAAAAAAAAAAAAAAAAAAACGCCGTTTGTCGGGTACGTTGTAACGTTGTTGTACGTCGGTCGGCGAAACGTACGCCTGGAAAATTCTCGTTATAAACGCGTTTCGTTTTGGTCCGAGTTTTGAGCGATATTATTTATGAGACGCCCGGAGGTTGTAAAGTATAACGAAAAAAAAAAAAAATGGGTCATGGACTTGTCAACGTAGAACTCATCGTACCGTTTTCCTAACGATCGTGCGTATTGGATTGTACGACGATTTAAACTGGAGCGCAGAAAAATTACGACGCCGGGGTTTCCCACGTGCATTTTTCAACAATATCACGACTTGACCAACTGTCGTCAATAAAACTCTTTGTCCATCAATAACAAACGAACGTTCCTTGCGCAATTGTAGTAACGCAACCGTGTCGTGCCAATGTACCGCCAATATCTCACGTCCGGCATAATATTTCGAAGGATAGTAACGATAATAATATTGTTATTATCGCGAATTTTACGTCGCGCAAGGACGTACGCCCGCGAGAGCGTGTCTAAGCACTTCGCTCGAAATGTTTATCTCCCTTTGCTCCGCGTCACTGGCGCGTGTGTTATGTACGAGTCGTGCAAAATCCGAAATAAGTTTATGAATACAAGCTACAATTACAGCGATAATTATCTTGCGCGAACTATGCGTAACCGTCGTTTGACAAATCGCGTTTATCGACGTCGACGGCATTTTAATCGACGTATTTTCGTCTTTCTAGATACGCCTTGTGTTACAAAGTCTACGCGAAGTGCTCGAGTTCCCAAAGCGACGAAAAATGTGCCCAAATTACGACAATATACGACACATACAACACACGCGCGCGCGTATAATATATACAATTTATATTAAGCGTATAAAATATACGCGAGCGCAATGTATGTACATACCTATTTTGTATATAATACGGTCGACGTAATTTCATTTACGCGCGCTTGTGTTCCATCGGTATATTTTATTTCCGTTTAGCTAAACGTTTTTGAATTTAGAAGATCGCGAACGCTTGGCCGCGTCATAAAAAAAAAAGGTAGCTAGATTTGGCGAAACAGATTTTGCCGAATCGCCGTTGAAAAGTTCGCGTTTACACTATTTTACCCGTCGAATGGCCGAACCGACTTGTACGCTAAGTAGAAAATTGAAACGTAACGCGCTGAACGTTGGAGTGATACGAACGATTATATAACGTCACAGAAGTGTTATAGTTATTATTTGTTTTCCAACCATCACGCCACGGATTTCTATTGTTTTATTCCAATTTTAACAATCGTTTTCGAACCGTTACTATTTTTAAATTTTAGGTTTTACAATACATACACCCGTGAGTTCGTATTTTTGTAATATCGTTTAATACATAAATGTCGTGTTCATTAATCCGTTTTAAACATGCCGTATTACATCCTATAGAAATATAATATAATTTAACAAATTTGTAAAAGTATACACGTTGCTCAAGATTAGCGTAATAATTTCTTACAATAGAACAATACTATAATGTAATACTTTTTCAAAATATCCTATTTATACGTCGTCGCCTAAATAAATCAGCCATTAAATTGTTTCTATGCCCAATTGTTAATCAACAAACTATATATTGTCCGTATATCTAATTGTCATGTCGGAGTGTGCAAATCCAAAACGAATATATTTATCAGCTGTAAATCGTAATTTTTTCATTATTTTTTAGATTACTCGTTACACAGTAATAATAACAAAAAAGGACATACGTTTATATTGTATTAAATA
Organism: Geopemphigus sp. TES_GeoC_2020; assembly: GCA_025469175.1. Lineage (NCBI taxonomy): Eukaryota > Metazoa > Arthropoda > Insecta > Hemiptera > Aphididae > Geopemphigus > Geopemphigus sp. TES_GeoC_2020. Next base: position 62,244 of record JAIPRN010000504.1, on the reverse strand, counting down.
TTTTATTCGAGATTAGGAAATAAGTATACCTCTTATACATAAAACATCTCAATTTGTAATTGGGAATTTTATTATAGGTACTAGTTATTATTTATTATGTTTAAATCTATTCTATAAACCACGACGTCAAGAAATTTTTATATTTTGTATATCAGAAGTATATCCGAAAATTTTTATCGAATAATCTTATATATTTTTATGATAATCTTTACTAAATGTACTAACACGTCTTGAATCGTTTAAATTTAATTAAACAAATCATTTAATTTTAAGTAGTTACTAACGCGAAAATATGAAAACTGTATATCATTATAAGACAACGATTGATTCCTAAGAAATAATTTTTGTTCGTTGTCTTTTCATTTGTTCTTACGCAGTAAAAGGTATATTACCACGTAGATTCGTTATAAGTACGTTATTGATATTATTTTTCAAACAATTAAATTAGGTATTAACGAATTATAAAATATTCACTTTTTACGATTTTACGGTTATTTTTAATTGAAAATAATAAATGGAGTAGTTTATGTGTACACACACACACACACACACACACACACACACATACACATACATACACGCACAATTTTTAATATATAAATTGTAATTAGCTCTATACTTTAAATTGTTCATTTTATTTTAATCGCGCACACGTGTATTTATTAGTATTCGATTTATTATAGAATAATTCCATAATACGAGAATAATTTATTTTTTACAAATAGGTAGCTAATAATAGAACAATGGCCAACAAATTGTTAGGTAAATATATATATATATATAATAATTAAATTATTTTATTTCTATATCATGAGCTACTTAAATATTAATAATATAAAAATGATTAACAATTTGAAACAAAATAGTTATAATTTTTTGATAATTGTAAGTTTGAAAAGTATTAAACAAATTATTTAGAAATACAATTAAAATACGAATAAACGTTTAAAGAAATAAAAATTAATTTACATTTGTATATAAAGAAGGGTTAAAACCGTTAATCGAGTATTCAGAACGCGTAATTAACTATAAAATAATTAGGTTATTCTTTTTTCGTACAAAATGCGTCGAAAATCGAAAAGTTCGTTGCATTATAAAAATTCTCTATTAATGAAAATTATCTACTATATTATGGAAAATAATACGCATGTAATTAATTTTGAAATCGAAAAAAGCGTAATGTTTATTTTCTTTTCTGGTTTTCTTTTTCCAATAACGTAACAGCTGATAACTAGTGGTTTAGAATTCTATGAGCGTATACCGAAGTAGTAAAACATAATTCGTTTTAGAGATGTATCGGTCGTCTTTTTTATTTTTGAAAATTATTCTAAGTAATTATTAATATAATATAAAAAATTCGTTTACGAATTCTCGTAATACTTATTTTAGGATAACTTCGCAATTATCACAATAGGGTAACATTATTAAGCGTACTCTTAGGAACTGACTTTATCGAATTAATTTAAACGTTCGTATATTTACGCGTTTATATTGTATTACGTAATCTACAGTGTTCAAATCACTTCTAGTGTGGTTATAATATTGTTTTGCGTAATTTCGATCTATTCTATTAGCGGACATTTATTATTTTTTCGCCACCGAATTGTCGGGAAATAGCGACGTTTTATGCAGGAAATCGTTCGGAAACGATATGGAAGCGCGTGTATGTACGCGGAACATGGCCGATTCGTACCGCGCGTAGGGCCGATGAAATTCAGAGCGGATGAGAAAAACGATCGGACACACCGTGTTGGAGCGTCGGTTCCATATCGGTGTACTTACGGTTCTGCCGCATCCCCATTGCCACGCGTTCCATAACGTCTTGAAGGAATGTTTCATGACCCCCTTTATAGTCCCGAGGTGTCCGTTGGCGGAGGGATAGCTGTTGACACCAGGTCTCATCGATGGCGCGACGTCCCGGTATCGACTGAACACTTTGCCGGCGGTCGGATTAAATACGCCGAGCGATGAAAAGCGAATACGCGTTCGCAGAAATATATTTATCGGAACGGCGAACGCTATTCGAACGTAAACGAACGTAATACAAACGAAACGAAACGCACTAGAAACATGTTCGCGGTGCACTGTCGCCGTTTTGTTGACGACGGAAAGAAATGGGTATATTTTATACGCGAGACTAGTGATTTACGTAAGTAAAACGAAATAATAATATCGTAAAATTCGACGGCGACGGGACGACAATTATAATAATACGTGCACGGGCCGTTGAGATGCCGACTGCGCGACGGCGAATGTCGCGTGTGCCGGACCGCCGTCGTCGATACGCGGCGTGTGACTCCTCCTCCTACTACTTTTACGTAAAGCGCGCGCGGATGGCCGGCGAGAATTCGTTCGCGTCGCGCGAACATTTAGACGCGCGCGTACTTACGCCGTCCCGGGGTCGCGCAGCGAATCGGCCCGGCGCCGTCCGTCCGGCCGTGTAGCGGCGTAGTGGGAATTTCGGTAGAGAAGAGGGAAGCCTTTCAGCGCGAAATCGTACGAACCCTCCACACACACACACACACACCTCCCTTATATCCACCCTTATAGTCGTACCCCACCCCGCAGTCTTGGATTCTTCGTCCGTCGATCGGAAAACGAAACGCTAGGCTGCCTGCCCACTTCGCCACAACAACATCATCATCCGTGTACCGTCAGCGCCGGTGAAACGCTTCGAAAACAAACAATGCGCGTACGCGTTTTTTCGCTATTTCCGTATTCCCTACGTTGGCCCGACCGTACAGTAATATTATATTAAACACCTGTCGTTTTCGCGCCGTTAAATTTTTATAACGAGATTACGTATACGCGCCGACTCGACTTGACGTTAAAGACGAAATCACGTACGTACCTATATTGCTTGCCTACCTCCGGCGTATTGAAATACACCACTAGAGGTGTATTAGAGGTCACTATTATAAACGGCCAGATAAAAATGGGTTACGCGTTAATTAAACGAATCGTCTTTCGTGCACTATCGCGCGCGCGTCAAATCAATTACTACGCTTTATCGTAACATCGTCTTGTGTGCATCATTACATAACCCGAACTGTATTTCCTAATCGAAATCCGTTATGTTATCATTATTGTTATATCGCCGCAGCTTTTCGCCGTTCGGAAACGTCTCCAATCCAATTTAACCGGACACGTACGCTTCGACGATCGTATAACACCCGCGCGGTCTATTGTTAGCGTAGAGTACGACGAAAATGATTTGTTACCGACGTCCAGCCCGTCGGGCGACCGTCGCGGCGATTACCGTTTTCACTCGACGGCGACAAACGCCAGTTGACGGGATGGCGTTTGTCGGCGGCGGTTAATTCGGACCGGACGTGTTGTATTCCGGGTATCGTTGAAAAGTGACGGGACGTGTACCGCGAGCGTATAAACGTCCCGCTCGAAGGTTACCATGGACGGCCATGCGCTGGCCGGCGCACGTTGGCTTCGCGCCGGGCGCTTTTCGACTTCGACGGGGGTGAACGACGTGAACGACGGACACCTGTCCGCCACGATTGCGCAGGCGGTGGACGTATTCTCGACCACGTTGGATGGATAATGTTCGTCGTGATGATAATACGCGATCGCGACGCGCGTACGTTTCAATGTACGGCTTGCGCCGATTATTCGAACAGTTTCGTTATTATTTATCATTTGTATGGAACGAAATGCTATCGTCGGAGGAAACGAAATCATTCGTAAAAAAAATCACGCTCGGCCCCAACCGTCGCGTTCGGCCGGTTTACATTTTTTGTCGTATCACTTACGTTTTGTATATCAAAACGTAGGTTAATAATTTTTTTGCTCGCGGCAAATATATATATATATATATAATACGTACGAAAAAAACCTAATTGACGACGCAATATAAATTATACACACACACACACACACACACACACGTGATAATACCGTTCGAATTCCTCGAAATTTAAAGCGTACTTTGTTCGTTGTGTCGAATTTACAAAGTCGTAATAACGATTAAGACGTCGTCATTCCGTAATTTCCGATATTATATCGATATCGACAAAAATTTCAATATCGAGATGGAATCTCGGCTAAATTTTAACGATATGGACGTTCAGAATTATTTCGTCGCTCGTCATTATAATAAAACATTATATATATATTTATTGTATCGTTAAATGAATACGTTTACGATAATATTAGTGCGCTATAATATATTGTCGCGGAATTAGGCGCTTTATTAATTCGTAATATTTATATTAATTTTATAAGTACAGGCTCTAATATATATTATACTAAACTAAATACTCGTATCAAACGTATATATTGCCTACGAACGCGTTTCGATATGTGTATTGCGCATACGGGTATAGTTCAATGTAATTACAAACCGATTGTAATTTCCTTTTCGTGCGATTTTGTTTTCAACGCCAATTTAAAGTGCGAAAATTAACTCGTTACGTTATTACGACGAAATAAACGATATTCCTAAAGGAATATTTTGAGAAAAACATAATAAGAGATTATTTTTAATACGATCGCGTTGTTATTTGTTTGGTTGCGAATTACCTTACATCGGCGTTTGACGTATTATGTTCGTACGTATCAAATTATTATTTTATTACCTTCCGTTCGTTTAACGAGCGAAATTCGCTCGACGTCCCGACATTTAACTAAGGAAGTTATTTAATAAAGGGCAATTTTGGAAAAGGTAGCGCGCATTGTGATCGCTATGGATGTCGGATTTACGACGATATTATATAATCGCGAAACGATTTAAATACATAAAAAGTCCGACTATCGCATAAATGTACGAATATTGAATTTTATTCGTACGGTATAACATTTTATTTGATTTATACCCAATGAAAAATGTGTTCGCTAATGTGGCGAACATTACGTAATATATGTTGTATGTACGGAATAGCGTTTGAATTTACTGACGTGTTAAAGATAATTTTGTTGTTGCGCATACAGTGACAACGAAAAGAGGAAAAAGCCGTGAAATACGCGAAAATTCGATTATTATTAAAAACGAACCACGACAATTGTCGAATAACGCGTTTCAATTATTATATAAATTGCCACCAGTTCGGCGTGACCTATTGTCTTACTAATAATTATCGACGCGCATTTCGTCGTTAAAGTTTGTTAAAAATTACGTCATTGTTGTGCAATTTTACGTTACAATTTTCTTATAATTCTCAATCATTTACGACGGATGACGGGGACAACGCTATAGCTTATCGATAAAGTCATTTTAATCAACTATGTATATATAAAACTACATTGTTAACACGGAGTTACTGTGAACAAGTCGGTACAAAATGTGAGGACGATGGTGTTTCTACGTGGGACACGGTTAACAAGGTGGTTGGGATACGATCGGTGCGAAAAATGTAATTTCGGGACGTGATTCGTGCGTGGCGGGTGAGCTAAAAGTGAATAACGTTCGAACGCTGTTCGAGTCCCCGTTTGGGATTACACTTCGTTTCGTCGCGAAAATAACGCGAAATCGCTACATCTTTAAGACCGTTTAGTTGTCCATTGGCGTGTGTCTAAACCGTTCCAAAATAGAAGAGTGGACACAAACGTATCTACGATAATCGACCACAGTTACCTCGGTATTTAGGGCGGACTATTAAACGTTTATTCCTACGCCGGTCGCGTATAATATGTTATCACCCTCCGTGTATTACACAGTAACGGTACATAAAAACATTCGCTAAGACTTATTATAATCTATAAAACCGTGCCCTGTACAGCGACTACTCGCCGCTCGTACACACTACGCTATTTGATTTACGATACGTATTTCGTATGCTCGTTTCGGGAACGGACCTAGTTAACCGTCTTCCCCGCCGATTTTTTTATATAAAATCGAGAAAGAATTTGTTTTCAAGAGAAGAACGAACGTCGATTGTCCCATAATTAATAATTATATCGTCTTAATAGGTACTTGGATTTTTCTCACGGCGCGCGTTTATAGAGAAAACAACGTTATTACGTTACCATCTAAATACTGAAACCTTCGCGTGTAATAGAGACTTACCCCGAGGCTTTATCTTAAGCGTCGCGCTATGTTTGGCCGCTCGCATAGACCAACGTAAATCAAACCGAACGTTCGCGTTTTCGCGAACGACGTGATCATCTAAGCAAAGGTCACTGGAACAAAACAAAACCTAAAACGCGTCCAAAGTTCTTTTACGGAGTTAAGAAAGGAACCCATAACGTTCGCATAAATGCGTACATAAATAAAAATAACCAAAGCCAAGTGGATCGGGCTGTGAACTTTTACGTTTCTCGAGTATTATAAAGAGGGTTTGAAAAACCGCAGCTTTGAACACGTTCGTCGTTGGAGAGAGGTGTATCGCGTCGCGTTTTGTTTCAATACGCGGCTATATCGATTGTCAGCGGCGTTGACTGACAAAAAAGTTATACGCTTTGACACGTTGACGGACTAATTCGATATACGGTACGGGGGGAAGTAATATGGTTGCTGATCGCGTTTAAACGCAGGAAAAACTCGTGATATACTAATCGTACGTTTATTAATAGAAACGTATCGTTACTCCGTCTACTGTTACGGTACGTGATATTCTATTTTGGCCCATTTTTAAATAGTATCCGCGATAATAACACGTTCGTCGGGTACCGGGAAATACTCGATCAGTTCCATCGATTATTTCGATACGCTTTCTCCGAACGAAACGTTTATTTACGTTTCGCGGGACGGAAGTCTTTCACGACGCACGCGCGCATATATGTATATGAAAGTTATCGTTTAAATCTACGCAGGATCCGTATATACGGACGATCTGCCGGAATTAGAGCCCCGATCGAAATTGTTTCGTTCACGGTGTGTATTGGTCAACGCGACGACGATTTTCCATACGAACTCGGCGTGTGGAAACAATTTGTTTGAACAGTATAGTATCATGTATTAGATATCTGTACTTTAGGTTTTCGAATTTCACGCGGTCGATTGTAGTTTGTTGTCTGTTGTACACGTAAACGACGATAAGCAGTTGATTGCCGCCGCGCGTGTTGTCGGTAAACAAATTACGAGAAAAAATTTGAAAAAAAAATTGTACGAAATAAATTGGCGACTGTTTGGATTATTCGCGTAATTTTTGACGTTACGCCTCCGATAATTTTTATATTTCGCTTATTATACACACACACACACACACACACGCGCGCGCGCGAGTATTTTTAACATATCGCGATTTGTTTTTGTAATGTTTAGTATAGAATATTTTGAAATGCAGCGAAGTACTTACCTTTGTGCGGTATACGAAAAATGCAACGAAATAAATTTGTCGGCCAATTAGTCGTATCAGTGAAATTGGACAAACCACGCACGATAATACTACGTCAGTGGTATTACGTACTAAATGTTTGCAAGTAGCTTACGCGCAATCCTTTACCGCAGTCCTATTGTAATATTTACAGACTTTGTCATATATCGAAATCCGTGTGTCTGACATTCCCCGAATAGGCAGACGGCCATTTCTCTTGGACGAGCGACGGATTAATCGTAGTAAATTTAATAATCAGCGATTTTCTCGACGGTCTTGTTAAAAGCGTTTGTTTGTTGTTTTTGTATGGAACGTGTGATTTCCGCTAATGGTATTTCTCGACTATCTATACGTAACGTTCGTAGGTATCACGTTTTAATATCAAACGTATCCGTTATATTCCAAACACATATAGTCAAACAATCGGTGACGGCATATTTCGTTCATTTCGTTTACCGGTACATTTTTTAATAATTAATTCTTAATCGAACGCGTTTTTGATTATTTTCCGCCTTCGTTACGTAATTCGATTCGTGATTTTGCCGAAACACCGACGAGTGTAATCGTAACGTGTACGGAGTTCCGTACGAATGATTAAAATTGTACCGTTTGTACATTTTGAAATTACGCAGACATTCGAGCATGTTTATCGAAGCGGATTATGTTATTCGTTCGTATATATACATAGATATTATTTATCTATTCGTATTATCGCTCGTTCGGATAATTTTACTGTATACGGTGTACAAGAAATACATTTATTTGATTTACGGGATACGTCCATACGTATCCGTAGTAATGTACTAATTTCGAATGTATTCACAAATAAAGTCGATGACGGGCTCATACGATTTTCCGTCCCTAAATGGTTGTGGATTCTCCCAACCTCGTGGTATTACGTCTACACAATGGTTACGTAACATATTTGGTTAAAATCTATTCGAAAACATTTGCAACGAAACGAAACCATAGTCGTACGATAATTATTTTACGCGCTATTAAAAAAACTAAAATACACAATAATTCGAATAAAAAATTTCGTAACAATAATGTTTCGTTGTACGGTCAATTATTAAGCGCGTAATATTTTTGTTTGTACCATACCAAACACGACGTTCGAATAACAAAATAATTCTATAATTACGTATAATTATAAACGTTGTCGGTGTGTGTGTAGGTGTTTTTTTTTATATAAAAAAACATTTTTAATTAAGAAAAAATCAAAAAAATATTTCAATTACGTCGATACGTTCGCTTTTAATTTTATATGTTTCGTGAATTCAAAATTATTGTTCGTATAGCGCCTTTAAAAAAGAAAGTATCACGAAAGTCGTATCGTCAGTAGTATTAATAACGTATCTATTCCGTTGAACAAAGTCTGCCTCCGATTTTACGTGCTTGTGGCGGTTAAACATATTTCGCTGTTAAACGCCATCGTTAGCGGAGTGCGTCATTTATTTAATAACGTTTAAGAATTAAATACGTTTTCATAGTTACGTGCATAATAACGTTACGAAAATATGGCGTAGATAAATCGACGTTTTTAATGTTTAAAAATTCGTTATTTATCTTATAGTAGTACTTGATTATGAATACGCGAAATTGTTTCGAAGTTTATTATACCGTAATATTAATTGACAATAATTGATATAAAATACGCTCAAAGACGTTATTATAAAAGTAAGCGAGGGGCCACGGCGACGCAACATTTTAGCTTATAAATTAGCCGCCGTTTTTCGTAACATATTTGAATTTATCTCGGTTAACTTATCGCCGGAGTGAAATCTCCCTGAATTTAAGAAACTTTTAAAAATGATTTTCGCTCCCGTATTTATTGCGGTGTTCTTGGTAAACGCCTCACCTTTACGTATGGTATCAGAATCGATATCTAAATCGGTTGGTTTTTTTTTTTTTTATAGATTAGTCGTTTGATTATTCGCGTGATAATTAATGACGTACGTATATTATAGCGAATAATTTAGGATTTGTTTACGCTTTAACGGAATAATAACATTTTTATATAATAATACCCATATTTACAGGATTTCGTAACACCAATTCTGTTTAAAATGTTAAACTTGACCTACATAGTTCGACATTTTAAACGTAGTTTTTCGTAAATCCTATTGTATATTTCTTATTTGCTCGTTGACGAATTTTCGTTTTATCTATTTAAACAATAGTATTAGAAACGTATTAATACGAATTAACCGCGGAACATTTCTGTTTCGATTGTATCCGGGTAACTTAAATTTTATTCGCGTTGAGCGTTAAATAAGTTATGCCCCGAATAAACAAAATTTGAGTTTCGAATATTACGCAATAATAGATTATTACTAATTCCAAGTGTAGTTTTACAATTAAATGTATCGTTGAGATCAATTACGAAAATGGTTAACGCGGTGGTCATGGTTGTTCGTTTTTTGACAAATATTATAACGTAATTATCGTAAAAACGTATTATCACGACACTTCAAAATACACGATACGGATGTTACTAAATAGGTTTTTCTGACATAAAATATTATTAGCGCGTTTGTGAGCTTTTATCATTCACGTTTCAAAGGGTTTCGAATTGTATAAACACGATTTACAATGGATTAATATTTCGCGATGAAAACTAAATAAAAGTATTATACGATTCAGGCACATCGATAAAGCGTAATTGTTGCTTTTGTTTTAGAAAGCATCGGCCACAAAAACATTTTATTGAAATTTACCTATTAAAAATTTGGCGATACATTACAATTCACTGCAGACTTTCGTTTCAAACATCTAAAATACTTCGATAATAGTTTCTTTCAAATGATACGGAGAGAAAACTATGAAACAGTGTTATATGTTTATTATTACCCATTTAATTATAGACTGATAACATCATTAACGCTTTCTGTTAAATAATGGCAAAATTTTTTTAATTAGTGTGTATACATTTGAAGAATATACGCAAACGTATAATCGTGTTGGGTTGGTATTTAATGTCAGGTATGATAGTATTAAGAAAACATTTATCGACGTGTCAGTAATTAACATAATCGGCGTAAGTAAAAAATGTTATTATTTACATTTACTTAATATATTACTATAATAAAGTAAAAATCGACAAACGCTTAAAAAAAAAAAACATTATTTAGAAACTTATTGTTGACTTTGTGTAAATATCGTATTTGTAATATTTCGGTTTATCTTGATTACTAACATTTTAACGAAATAAATAAACGCCCAATTTATAAAAATTGACAATAATATTAAGTGTCGCGTATAAAATTTCGATTAAGTTAAATAATAACACGATTTTTATAATTAAACAACTAAATCACTAAAACACCTTTTAACAGGCTTATTAAATAATAACGTAATCGTTTATAAGTAATAATCTGATCGTTTAATAACGTAAATAATAACAAATAACGCGTCTATAATAGCCTTTAAAATAGTATATTTAACTATTTTGATTATACACTTCAGTAATAATCATTAGTTGTAATAGTAAATAATAAATGTTGTAAACGTACTACGTAAATTAAATACGGTTACATTAAACGATATCGAGATATTTAATTAAGATCCGACTAATTATTAAATTAAACGAAGGCGTATTATTCGTAAATTATAAAATAGTTTTCAAGAAGAGCTTTGAATCAGAATAGTGTCAGTATTTAATGGTTCGAACACATAACGCGAAAACAACATTTATATAAAGAACGACGATGTCAAATTTTTTATAAATTACGTGCTGTATCTTTAGACCAAGTCGCGGGAACACTATGATTAAGACAAACGATAAGCGAAATATTTAATTTTAAATAATTAAATATATACCGACCACTTATTATTTATTTAATCGAAACGAATGTAAATAATTAAATAGTTGTAATTAAAAAATCTTTTTCTACCGTAATATGGCCACCTCGCCCACGAACTAGAAATAAATAAACAAGTCGATTCATTTTTAATCGCCAACAAATGATTTTGATACGGCTTTTGTGGTCCCGATTAATGTGAAAACTACATAGTAGTGGTTAATCGATATTAAATTACTAACGATTATATTTTTTTCGACCGACGTTTATCGATTAACCGTGTGGTTATACGTTGTTTAAAAATGTTCCGCGTTATACAATTTGGAATTGTTTTGGTCAAGCGGGTTATAAATAGCGTTCTTATATCGTGCAGCAACGAACTAACATAATAATACGTTGCCAACATTAGAGCCACGCAAAAACACTAAATAAAATTAGGGAATCGGCGATTGATTATACTTATTATTTGTCGGCCGAGAAGTATTTTCGTATGTTTGAATTCCGTAACAACAATGGGCGGAAGAAGGATCGCGAGATTATCACACGGAATTTATACGATGGAAATTTATAATTTATTTTACGAGCCTTTCAATAATTATCGAAACATTTCTAATTAATTTTTAATAAGTAAACGTATTATTTATTATTAAATATACATACGCATATATTCAGATTGTTGAACGTTTAAAAACGCAATTGAAAATTAAAATTAACACCGAGCTAATCTAATTACTTTAATCTACAATCTATATTCTAAATATTTGTATAATTATCGTAATACGTCGCATATATAGAAATAAGTATTATGTAATATACAAACGTTTAAACAGTAAAACAACGTTCATATTTTGCGTAAGATTAAACAGGGGCAAATATTACGCCCATAGTAATATGTTTATAAAACTGATTAAGAGTCAATTATATTCGTCAACAAGTTTAAATTTCTAGGGAAATCAATAACGTATTAATATTTAAAAATTATTGCACGTTTTAAATATTTTTTTCTACTTAAAAGTCGCTGCAAAATTAATTTATCGACATATATATATCAATTAATTTTTCTGGGAAAATCGCCAAATCTTTTTTTTTTTGGTATCAATTAGGAACCGATTTCGTAATCACACATTTAGCAAATAACGAGTCATTGTACGTGTTAATTATGCAGAAAATTTTGCTTTTTATTAATTAATTAGCGTTATTCGACCGCAAGGTAAGTTCTTATCATACATTTTTAACCCAATGAACAATTGAATTGTTTGGTCATTATGAATATTTTCTCTACCAACCTTCGTGACAGGGACGTGGTTTTAACTTTCCACCTGTTATATTATTGTATTGTCCTCAATTCGTTAGCCAATATATATATATATTATAGAAGGAGAAGAATTCGACAAACGAGAAACATATTTTTAACAGCGAAAATAAAGGTTATTACGGTGAAATGATTACATCGATTAAACAATACCATGTTTATCATACGGGTATATTATATTAGAATATGTGTTTAATACATCGGTAGTTGATTATTTATCTTGTATATCTTAATCTAATTAATTGCGGAATCCAATTAGTTTTATATAATTAAAGTAAATTTCATTTATAGATTCATTAATCATCAAAAATGTACCGAACATTTTAAATTGTGTAATTATAGAACAGTAATGGCTTAAAAGTTAGTTCCATATAAGAAACCGTTGAAAAAAAATTAATACTCTTTGACCATTCGATAATCTTTGTAAACTAGGTAACTGTTTTTATTACATAACGAATTAATTTTTTTTTATACATTAAACAGTGTACGGGATCATTGTATTTCACTATGTAAATTGTGATAACCAAACAAATATCTAATATTAATATAAACCTATAGACTATAATCTATACATAAGCAGCGTCTGGAATCGTATGCACAAAATACCACGAAAAATATAGGCGCTTAACAAGTTCATTATATTAAATATTCATATATTCCTATTTTGAAAGAAGTTACTTAATTTTTATTAATTTATTACATAAAGAAAACATCAATTTTTCTTTTCAAGTATCTAAAATAATTAAAATTGAGCACAAATATTATTAATTCTAAGTGAGGTGATGATAGACGGTTGACTTTAATATAATAATATTTATTTTTTGTCAACGTATTTTTAGGAAGTAAAAATGTTTAAAAAAGCCCTAGTACACCTAATAATTGAAATTTAATGATCAACATTAAACGATGTAATCTGAAGCGTTAATTATGGTGAATTACAATTTGTAAACAGTCTGTTAAACACAATCGAAAAAGAATCGACGAAATAATTTCGAACAAGTGTTTTTTCAGCCATTCGTGTTGTACTTAAAATATTTGGAATCACGTCGTCTAAAAATAAATCCTAATTTTGTAGCACTTCAAGTTTATTTCGAGGTGAACGTAACGAGACGGTGCCTAAATTGTAATCTCAGTATTTTATCAAAACATTTAAATATCTAACGACGAATATACGTCGAATTATAACGTACAAGTGATTTAATTTTACGAATGCATAAACATTTTCAAAAAAAGATTCAGTCGAAATCGAAAATGTTTACTTATCGTGTTTGAATATCTAAACGTGAAAAAACGTAAAATATGCCTATTAAAAACGTTCAAAATGAATTCCACGCTTATTTACCAAAAAATAGTCAATACTAGTTGTGCACCATTGCGTCCATCAAAGTGCACGAAAATTCGATCTTTAATTATGTATAACTATTTGTACGTATAATGTATAATTGTTACTATGCGTTAACAGACTCGGGGAAAATACTTTTTTAAATTATTTAGAATACATAATCCAAATACCTTCAAATAAAGTATTTAGAATATATATTCGAATATATTATGACAATACTCTTTCGTGAGTATTTTAAATACTTAACAAAAATAATTGTTGGGACATTTTTTTTGTTACTAGATTTGATTAACACTAATATTAAATCTAATGGTTATATTATTATTTAATCAATGTCATCGCAGTCATCGATGTGCGTTTGAGAAGGTTTTTATATTTCGTTTTTAATTCTGCGTTCAAAAATTAACGCAATAAGTAAATTATTAATATCTATAAATAGCAAATTATAACTAAATTATTAGTTAACGTTAGGATAGTTGATAAAATATATTTGATTATTCGATTAACGCTTCGTTCGAATACCAAATATAATAACAAGATTTTTTGTATACTTACTGTTATTATTCATATATTTTTTCTAAAAGACGGCTCGCATTTAAATTACAAACCAGTAAAAGTCGAATTTTTTCGTAAAACTTGATATAGAAGATTTTTATGATACGATAATAATTTTCCAAACAAATTTATTACGTGTTATTAATATAGTATATAATACAACCTACAGTTATTCATCTAATATAATCTACGTTTAATGAATAACGGTACACGAATTATCAATTTGGACACACCATAATAATAATGAAAATTTTACACCAAACGAAACATCCATAGTTCATTTTGTGTAATAATAAAATTACAAAATATAAAATACGCTCGGCAAGTATTTACGATTAATAATCGACTTTTGTATTAAAACTATTAGTTTTAATAGTAATAGTATCATAATTGATCTTTTGTTCGCAATAAACCGTTTTCTAAGGGGAATAAAACGTTAGTACAGGTTCGCTAAAAACAGATGAAAACACGAACCAAATGTATCGTTTGAAAAATGTTTTTCTGATCTAACCGCGTGTATAAACGAAACGGTAATCGAGTAAATTATTAAGTGGTAAGGATACCCGTAACATTTATTGACCGCGGTTACCGAATCAAGTCCGCCGTTGTCGACTATTCGTCAACCAAAGCATTTAACGCGTTAAAAAGTATACAGAAAAACTGTATTAAATGTTTTCGAAAAAAATATTCGTAAATAATTCGGATTACTTAAAGAGTATTCGGAATACAGTATTTTCTACCCTGTATTCATAGTACTACCTGATTGTGTACGTTAATATGTTAAAATGTTATGTTCTGAAAATATCTACATAAATACATTCAGGAATACAAGATTTAAATATATTAAAATCAGTATATCGTGTTAAGAAAAAAAAAAATGAAAAGTTATCAACTAAACGTCAAGGTCAAGGTAAGTGGCGTGCCAAAGAGAGGGCTTTTAAGATATTTGCCCCGAGGACAATTTGGATTGATAGGCGGACATTGGGCAAGTAAAGTAAAGTTCGTATATCTCGGGTATACCGTAGTGAGTCAAAGGATACTTTAATAAGTAATTTTACTAATATTATAACATAGTTAATACAATTTACTATCGAACCTTGGCGAATTCGTATTTATATACAGGTGTGTAAGAGAAATTTTCATTAATGTAAATATTATAAATATGTTTTTCATTCGACGTATTCATAACGCCTTTATTGTTCGAATAAAATTAGTTTTTAATTTTTGTTTTATTATTTTCTCGTACAGTTCTATTGACAGTATTAAGCATGTACGTATTAATACTTTAATCGTGTAAAATCAAAATTGTATTGAGTGTATAGGTTACGAAGTATTATAAATGGTATTTTTTTTAGATTCTTAGGTATCTTTAAAAGCCGAGTGGACGGTTAAATTGTATAGGTTGTATTAGGAGATGTAAAAGTATTCCGTGTATCGAGAGCTAATAATTATCCAAAGCCTATGTTTATTTGTGTATTATTACAGTTTCTTTTAATTTTCGTCCATTTTATTTTGAAAATTAAACCGAAGCGTTTCTAAAAAAAAATAGTTTCATTACAGTTTTTATTGGCGTAATATGTTTATAAAAATGATTATAATAAATATAATTCGTATATGATCGGACAATCTAAATCTATATTTTAATTTCATTCGTCGATTTTTTTATGACAGTTTTGGATTTTTATTCTCTTTACGTTCGTGGTTTTTATAATAAATATATCAGTATAAAGTACTCGGATAGTTTTATATTTCGCTCGAACGAAGGATGTTTAATATGTATACTGGGTTTTATAGGTTTTTTTTTTTTATTCGTATTTTTTTCAATAACGGGACTGCGTGTGTAATATTTCCGTAAAACTCAAGGACTGTGCCTAAAGCGTAATTGAATTTGTCACTTTGGTATATTTAACTAACTCGGTCTGCGAAAATTCAATAACACTTTTAAAAAAAGATTAAAACACGTACGAATAATGTTTGATTTCCATAATGTTCTAGTAAACTAGGAAGAGAATTTATCGGTAGTTCGCCGGTTTTTATCACTTATTATTATACACAATAGGTTTTCTAGTCATTGTGTGTCGGTAACACACTAAAACATACTATTGCTAAGGGCGTATGGATATTTTATTTACGTGTAGTTTCCTGGTATAAAAACTAAAACAAAAGATAAATTGATTACGTCGCCTATAATTTTAAACTTATACTTATTGTATTATTCAATATGCGTAACTACGTACATTTTATGAAGTATAAATTAATATATATATATATATAATATATTGTCGTATTTTAGTTGTATTATAAAAAATATAGTGCGTATGTTTTTTTTTCTTGTAGGCTGGTGAGAAACAGTGAATTTTCTACAATCGTTGTACTATTTTAAAATAAATTTAACGAAATTTAAGTACTAGATTTGTATGCGAAACAACGAACATAGGTGTGTAGGATTAGGATAATCCTTAGCACGTGACCACTATAAACGTTATATCATAATATTTAACCTTTCTATATATCTAATAGTTTTTACGCTTGAAAAATATTTTCAGGTCATTGCGGAGAAAAAAATTGTACCGAATTAAAATTCGTTTCAAAAATATTTACCACTGTGTTTTTTTTTTAAAAATAATCACGGTTATTGTATAATTTTGGAATACTTTTCCGATTAAGTATAATATTTATCGCCGTTCAAATATCGAACTTTCATTAATTATGTCATTCGAAGGTTGTATAATTGTAGCTAGTCGCGTAGTGAGCTCAAAACGATAAAAAGGTAAATCTATATTTTATCAACCCATCGCCAGTCTCAATTAACAAATACAGTTTTTTTTTTATAGACGAACTATTTAATTTCACGCCAAATCGTAATAATATTGTGTGGTAAATATTATCAACTAATCGATAATTATTGTAATTACTGAAAAAATATATAGACGTGTGTTGCGCGTTTCGTATAGAACCGCATCGCTAAATATATCAAAACAATAGTAAGCTTATAAACATATGCATTTTATATCTAAATTAGCGAGTTAAGTGGTTAATAATAATGAACACAATACAAAAATATGTTTAAAATATTATACAATTAAAATGAATTTGTTTCGTAAACACATTCCTCGCTCCATATATATTTATATAACATTATTGGACTTTTGTGACATTAAAAATTCAAAGTATATATTTGAAAATTACAAAATGATTTTTTCTGTATACCTATAAATACTAATGTTAAAGTACGCTAAATTTAATTAGTTATGGTCTCTTTGAATAATTTTATTTAACGTCTTTTTTTCTGTATTTATTATAAATATTCGCATCTAAAATTAGTATTTATTTCAATTTGTTGTTGAATTTACACCGTTATTATCCAATATATACGTATTCGAATTCGAAACAGTAATATTTATTTGTTCTATGTCTGCAATTTGACATTTTGTTGTAACTATGTCAAAATAATTTAAATTTCGATAAAATTACAAAAAAAAAACAAGCTCAGTGAGAGTTTATTGGTTTTAAAAATATAAACGATTCGATGTTGTTCACGTTTTTGGATTTGAAGATTGTGCTTAAAGTTTTAAATATTACTGTCTATCAATCAAAAGTTTTACACGTATTATGTATAATTGTTAGCATTTTTAATAGTCGAAAAATCTTGTAGAAAAATTTGAATAATACGAAGACAAAATTGAAATCTACACATTTACGAAATTTCCGAAGTAATATTCATAAACATTTCGGAAGCGTGAATTTTTCGAGTAATTAGAAAAGATTTTTATGTCAACGTCGTTCACATTCCCCCTGTCTGTTGTTCGTTTCATCGAGGAATATAAAAACGAAAATCGGGCTACATTTTACATAGTACCTAGAAAAATTTCTTAGATTTTCGAAACGGTTACGAATAAACTATAGAATTTTGATTAGCATTAATCTGAAAATTAACTTCTAAGCCAACACCAGCATAAAACGGTGGAATAGTTGGCTGACCAACTTTGTGCTAAAATTACGCACATAGTTTATTATTTATCGCCAATTATCGCCGTTTTTTTTATTTCGGTAACGTATAGTTCGGTACAAATTAAAATTAATTATCATATATACTTTATAGGTTCGGTGATTAGGGCATATAGTGATATATAAGTTTATTACGTTAAATTCATTACGAAATATTTTAAAAACAAATATCGATTATGTTGTAGCGTTTTTAGTATTATTTAATTATCAAATAGTAAATATACCACTTATAAACTATTTTAATACAAATCGTAATCGATATATTAACCAGATGTTCAAGACAATACGTAATTTTACGGGGCGAATTTAATTATAAATAATTAAATAATAGGAACGGGAACGGGTTATAATTGTATATACTCCTTAGAACGGTCGATAGTTATTCGATTTCAATAAAAATGCGTTCCGACACGAACCGATATTACAATATACCGATAAAAGTGGATGTACAATATTTACTGTTAATTCGACACAATGTAATGTCAGTAGGCTACAACAACGCGCGAGTATTGCCCGTAACCTTTGATATGTTTAAGGCGTGTGTTCTACAGGTTACACAGCCACAGTGTTTATGATCATGCGTATATTGTGTGTGTGTGTGTGTGTGTGTATGACGCGATAAAATTTTAATTCATATTTTAACGTAGGTATATTTAGTTGTTTTGTATGATCGCCGTTTGTCATTTGGGCGTTAGAAATATTTATAGAGTGAGAACGCGAGTAGATCGTCCTCGCGTATAACAATGCCTGAGAGGACGTCACACGTTCGTTGTTTTTACAAAACAATCTGTTTCACCAGAGAAAGAACATTCGAAACGCTGCGATAATTGTTAAATAAAAATAATCCAACGTTAACCCGAGATGGATGATAATTTTAACTGCAGGATGGCAAGGGCCTAAAAACATTTTTATTATTAAAAACATGTCGTCGTTACTTTAAATTAGTATTGTTACGCTTTATTACAAAAAAAAAAAAAATAAAATTACGCTTAACAAATATTTAAAATATTTTTTTTTTATAATTTCCATCGGGTTACAGGGAAGTGCGCAACTTCGTTATTACGCGTAGCTAATAAATTCTCGGCAAATTGCCTTGGACGTTACTATGTTCTGTTTTTTTGGTGTGACGTACTCGTAAAAACTAAACGACCGTATTTTCAAACCATTATTTTCGTACACATAATTTTAGAATTCTTTTCACGTGTCGTACATATACGAATTATAATGATATTTGTGTATTATGCGCGCGCGCGCGTATAGTTTTTTTTTTTTTTTTGTTTACCTTTACAGCGACCGTGTGATTTAGAAAGTCCCCGGGCACGTGTACATGCGCATTCAAAAGAAAGCACCACACTATTATATTTAGTGTAGAACCCATTGATGACAGCGACGAGTACAATGGACCGCTTACCACGACCAGGGTAACATTATGTATAGTACTCATAGCGGATATTATATTCTAAATGAGTAATTACACACACACACATGCTGGCGCGCGCGCACGAGTAAAGTCAGCGAGAAAGTGTTTCTTGGCTGTTTGCATAACTGTTGTGTTCGGCGATCGGTACTCCTCCTATCGTCTTGTGTCGCCACCGCCGCCGACCTTGCCTCGTATACGTGAAGTCCGCTTGTGATTTAATTAGAATATTCGTGTCAACCGCCTTCGTCGTTGTCGTCATTAACCGTCCGTATAGAATGGTTCTCAAACTATGATCCGCGAAGTCCTAGGGTCACGCGGGAGTGGTCTAGGGGTTCCGCGAACTTGTCCCACGCTTAAACCAAATTCGAATTTCGAATAATCGTCGGGTCGTTTGAGATTTGACAAATGTAATTCGCCATAGAAACAGATACTTAGCCGGGCTTGTAAAATAGGAGGGGAGGTGGCCAAAATTTACACTTAGTAGCCTATACGCTCGCTTCCCTGTTTAAAAAAAAAAAACGCAATTCCCCTACGCGAAGTACGGCATTGTAAGTAGGCAATTACAACTGTTTTTCAACGTTTCAGCTTTCGGACTTTGGCCACGTAACGCGACGGTACCCGTACTACATTAATAGAATAGGTTTTAGAAATGTATCGACGTTTAGCTCTTATACACGACGACTCGAGTATTGTGTTAACGACATGACGGGGTGATCGGCGAAATGTTTCGAATTTTGAGCCAGCCTTTAGCACGCCCGCGCAAAAAATCAACGAAACCATTTTTGACGATTAGCGTACGTTAATAACCGTGCGAAAAGTGTTGGAATTCGTTCGTGTTCTTTAATCGAAACTACCGTCGCTGGTTGTCCGAGCTCAGCGCTCATGTTCATATAGCATCCGGAACAATTAACGAACGTACGTTGGGGATTACCGACGGTGTGGAATGTTATAGGCTCGAGATCTATGATACGCACGGTGTATACAAATACTGTTGTACGTCTAATAGTATTCGTCCGTTGAAAACGTTATTTATATCCTTGGGCGAGCGCGCGAATAATAAAAAAAAATACGAAACTCCTTTCTGCCCGCCGGGCACAGGTGGTCGTGCGCCCGGGACGACTTCCCCTTTAGCGTTTTTCGGATTTTCGTCGTCGTCGTGGGTCGACCGTAACGCGCGCGCATGACGACCGTAAACCATAAATCGTGCGCACGACGTTACGAAAATCTAGAAAAAAAGAAAACGTCCGTCGCGGTGTAGAGTCCTTGCACAGTCCGTCCGTCCGTTCATGGGAGACGGCCGACACGCGCGACAGTTTCTACGACGATTATTATTATTATTATTATTACGATTATTGTTCGCGTTGTAAGTCGTTAGCGCGCGTGCCAAATAATAACGCGTTTTCGCGCCCAAGAGCCTATACGCT
The DNA here is from genome assembly GCA_025469175.1 of Geopemphigus sp. TES_GeoC_2020. Lineage (NCBI taxonomy): Eukaryota > Metazoa > Arthropoda > Insecta > Hemiptera > Aphididae > Geopemphigus > Geopemphigus sp. TES_GeoC_2020. Next base: position 41,115 of record JAIPRN010000504.1, on the reverse strand, counting down.
TAACTATACAACACGATCCGTGCCATAGATCCCCCGCGGCGCGGACCGCGCGATTTTTAATAATAATTCGTGGTCGGCCGCCGCGGGAGAGACCCGGCGCACCACTGACCTGGGTCACCGCGGGCTAACCGTTATCGAACGTTTGCGTAATTGGGACCGTAAATATTACACGGTTATCGCGTGCGTATTATGCGCGCGCGTGCGTTTCCCCCCGGGGCCGTTGGTCAACGTCGTAACAACGAGCCGCGCGTAAGGTGGTCGATGACGTTTCGGTTTTTGTTCGTTTCGTCGTGTTTTTTTACGCGCGCGCGCGTTCTTTTCGTTCTATTATACGTTTTCTACCTCGCTCACCCTATTCTGGCGACGCGGCCGTCGGTTCGGATTTTTTTCACGCCCGTTTTTGTACGTCCGACGGCTCGATAGACATCATCCGGCCGAGCGGCGAAAACCGCGCGCCCGAAACGACAACGCGAACCGATTATGAGACGTGACGCGCCCGTTCTCTCGTTGTAGTCGAACGACGAATTCGAATTTAAAAAAAAAACCTCGTTTATTTATAAATCTTCGTGTACTTGACCTTTATAATACCCTACTGCTATGTATATAAAAACGTACGTATTTGATAACGTTACGATATAGCTCGAGACGTGTATACACACATGTATATTATTAAAACGATTTTTTTTCTCCGAAAATTATCGATCTATAATTATACACCTTATACGTAAGTACTTTCGTTGTATTGTTATTCGTTACATAATTCATTAAACAAAACGACCGCGATGCATGTAGGTAATGTGTTGTTCGTCAGTTTGTTTGCGCTAGGAAACCGTGTAATTATAATTTTGAGCGTAATCATACAGTTCAACGGTGATTGTAAATTGCGCGCAAGAAACAGTCGGATAAAGTTTTCATTATTGCGCGACCTATGCCTATCAAGTTGTTGACTAAACGCGAACGAACTAATAAAACGTTATTTACAATAACGGAAAACACTAAAAATAACTTTTTTTATATTACTGATATAAATATCGTCTCGCCACGTCCTTCCGTCCAAAAATACATAGGTCTTATTGTAGGCCTATGTCACGTACTAAATGTAAAATTAAATTTCAAAATACAATCTGCAATTCCTTAGATAGCGGCGCAATAACTACGGGAAATGCTTCGGTCGGGGCAAATATTTTTCGAGAGAAATAACTCGATCGCTTTAATACCTCTCAATTCGTATAATAATAATAATCGAACACAATTCGTTACAATACGAGATGATTATCATTTCTAATAGGGTGAAAATATCATTACGAACTAATTGTTTTATATATATATATATATATATAAGTGATATGCTATTTGATTATTTAATATAATCGATCTAATATTGTAAATATATTTATCGATATAATATATATATATATAATTGTGTCGTAGAGTATATTTTATTCGGATGTTATCTTTGTTGGTATCGAACTAAATATAAACATTATTTTGCAAAATACATTGTAAACACGGTTCGCGAATTGTTTTCGATAGTTTATACGAGCTAGTTTCTAGCAATTAGTTCGATAATTTCGATCGTAGACTCGTATCGCGGTGTCAGGATTTCGTAGAGGTAATCAGGAAAATAATTTTCTTTTCTCGAATTCTCGTTCTACTAGGTTACATTCGGTCGAATATCGATTTCGTATACGATTTTTATTAATAACTAACGGCATGAGAACTAAGACAAGACGTCTGTCTATTCTAAACAGCTTAATAGTATTCTAATTGTTACTACAACAGTATACCGGTTATTTCCAATCCGTCCTCCGGGCGAATACGTACTGGTCGTTATGTTGATTGACACTTATTCGTAGATCGTATTGTCCTCAAAATGCGAACTATAAACAAGTCAAGGTCATACAGGCTTGGCATGGAAATAAAATGGGCGGTCCACCCCGTCGTACTGTAGTCGGATATTGGTATATATCGTTCATTAAACGGTAGGTATTTAAATTTGTTTTTTTACATTTTGGATTTGTTAGGGTATAACGCTTGTTATTCGCGAAACACCTAGTTTTCGCTAGTTGAATTTATCGTTATTGTAAAGCGAATTGTGGGCATAAAACAGCACTAGCTAACGTGATTTTTCACCTACCTTTTCGTAAAAAAAAAAAAAAAACAAAACAAAAACGATCGATCGACGCTCAATAATTTCTACATGATGCCATAAACGAAACGCGTTGTACAATTTTTATTACGGCTATTATATTGCGCTAATTGAAATTAGCGTACAATATACATACGTAAATACACGCGCGTATTATTATATTATAATGGTAGAAGAGACGTAATAACATTTCGAGTTAACGGTTTATTAATTAACGAAAATGACTTCATAATTCGTTACAAGATTATTATGTAAAGTGTTACACCGCGACCATTCTAAAATAATCTAAAAACCGACTTTTCAATCGGTTTTCACGGCGGAATATTCGAATTGTAGCCTGTACGTGTAATATCGATTAAGGTAAACGGGATTGCTTTCAGTACGCGATGATATTCAACGCGTTATTCGTGATATACCGGGAGAGCGCGGAGTGTTTTCGGATTTACTCCAACATTTTTTACTTTATGAACATATATGGAATTGTACGTTAAACAATTTGCGTTTTAGTCGTTCGTTTCTACGCAATTTTCGTAATAATCTAGTGGAATTTTCCCGATTTTCCGGAAACTTCCTAAACGATTTCTGTTCGATTTCCGCTCATTGCCATCCCCGAAAAACTTACGCTCAAACCGCAATTCGTCGAAACCCTTAAAACTAGTGTCTAATTCCGCCGAAAAAAATATACGAAAACAATTATTTGTAGCCGATATAGAAAACGCGTTTTAAGTGGGGTGTCCGCGGTAACGAACTTCAAAAACCGTTCGTGCGACTCCATTACCTAAACGAATTTTCCCAGTATCGAAACCTATCTACAAATCGTTTGTCTCCCTTAAAACAATACATAATCACCGCGTTCCGTGAAAATATAATATTATATATACTACACGAATATGAGCTGAGACGAGCGAAACGTAACGAATGTCTAATACCAGAATCACTGTATTTTACTTTTATAAGAGCTCTAGCTACTTTCTTCTACGCTTCAATATGGTTTACGACTGTGTGTGTACACACACGATGCACATATGAGTCACGTTTGGTTTATTTCACTTCGTGTTTTAAATATTTTATATTCGATTTTAGATACTGAGCGAAACGAGAATTATAACGGTTTTTTGTTTTGTCCGTGTTCATTTTTTCGTATAAAAGGTAACGTTATTTTCCAGTAGCCAATAGTGTATCTAGTCGGGATTTTATCCGACCCGTTCTTTTGTTCTTTTAATAGTTTTTCTTTGTAAAGAAAAATGATCGGAAACATTCCAAATAAAAAAAAAACTTGTACATTTTTTCAACATATCTGTTTTGGAAATGGGCAGGTTTCGTATTTAAGATCAAAAAATATACGTACTTAGGCATATATATATATATATATTACTTTAACGGTATTTAAAAATATTAAAAAATCGTTTATACTAATATTTTACGTGTAAAATAAACTTTGTTTTTGAATTTTGAAATACAAAGATCGATATAAGTTTTGCTTAGTATCGTTTTTTCAAAGCAATGATTTATCGTCGCTGCTAGATTTAGAATAAGATTAAAAATAACACTAAACCACCTACATTATATTATTATATACATTAAACTATTTAAATTTTTCGTATTTAAAATTATAATTATAAATTAATCGGTAAGCTAAGGAATCGGTAAAACACACAAAGTATGCTTGAAATCCTTAAACAGATATAATTCGTATTTGTGTATTGTTCGGAAGAAAACGAAATTTTTGTATTTGTAGAAAATCGGACTTGCCCAGGAAAACATTTATAGTAGTTAAGGTTCCAAATTGAATTTGGATAGTAGTGCAGCGGGCTCTGTATAACTATTTTGTATTGATAACAAATGGTGTACTTACGGCTTGTAATCGTAATAATTCGCCGCAACATAGTAGAATACAATAAAACAACAGAGATTCGATCGTACTATGTTATTAATATTATCCGTGAGCGTTAACCACGAGTTGATGGTAGTAATCGTAGTTAGGCGATTGAATGGACCGACCTTCTGAAAACCGATATACGAATGTTTAATAACACGATTTTGTATTATATTTATCCAAGGGATGTTCGTCGAGGGACCGCATAACGGCATTGGCGTCTTACGCCTTCTATTGTGTCCTTATATTATTGTATCACGAACACCCGCATTGCATTTGTGATGACTATGATTACGTACGCCTCGGTTTACTTCCTAGGTGTACCAATTAGATTCGTTATGGGAATACCCGACGCGCGAAACACGACGATTTTTGAATTAACAATCGAGCATTCTTTTGGGCGAAGGTTAATTTATGTATTAAATATACGTTGTTGATGGTTTTACAGGATGAAAGTTTTATGAATCACTCAGTGATCTAGTGGTATTGGGAAAGAACCAGTGAATCAATATCATTTATCGACTAACCGAATGATAAACAACGATATGTTGTTTTGTTTACTTCCTATCGTTTAGCCGTCCATCTGTCTATACGAAATTTAAACATTAGATTTCCGTGAGCGATAATTTTGAAAACTACTTAACCAATTTTAACGAAGAAAGTCGTGCTAATAGAGAGTATCGTGTTCTACCTCTTTGATTTCACTATCTCATCTTCATCAGATAGACAAATTTTTAAAATAATACTTTTGCGGTAACGCGATAATTAATTGTAGCGACAAATATTTTCAGAACTAAATAAAATCTCTTAGTTTAACAGTAATCATTCATAAAACATACGGTCAGGCGGAGTTTAAGCGCTTTTTATTATTATTTAGTTTCGTTTTTTTCCGATTATTTTTGAGTAATGATTTATAAATTTGAATATTCAATATTAGTATATATCACTAAACAAAAAACTGACGACGTTGAAATGATGGACAAAAATTAATCCAACCTACGCGAACGCGGATATCTTGATAGTATAATATATACACTATTTATACGAAACTACGTAGATCAGGTGAATAATGTAGTTGAACCGAAATACCTAATATTATAACGGTTATACTATTAACGGGCACGTAGCAGATGGATGGCTCAGCCATTCAAAACATTTTACCGTTTACCCTACTATATTGTTAAAATATGTGAGTCTTCAAATATTAGAATGGAATCTTAATTACTTTTTTAAAATGTTATATAACATTGTAATATTAGAATGAAGGTACCGCTACACTTTGTGCCTAAAATCTAAATTCTCAAATTTGCAAAATTTTGTAACGTAATTACCTACTTTCAACATATAATTTGCGTATTGACCCTGAACAATTGAATAGAAAGGGTCGTGTGAATTTTAGTCGTTTAATATAAATTTGGGCCATAATTAGGCCACCCCTATTGTGTAATCGCGGCTACGTGCCTGGTTATTAATTATCGTTAGTAGGTAGTATTTTAACCTATTTAGGAACAGTTGTTTAAAAAAACGTGAACGAGTTAATGTGAAATGTCCACGATAAAAGCAAAATCGTAAATAGAAAAAAAAATTACGTATACTAGTCGATTCAAATATAATTATAACGGCGCATTTTTATGTACCATCGATATGTTAATAATTTACGGGAGTACTTATTTCGTAAGTACTGTAAATAAATCGTACGGTAATTGAATTCTAATATTAGCTTTTATTTAATAAACGAAATTAATTGGAGAGTAAAATACTAATAAATTCCGAACATATAGAATAAATTATACGCGCGTTATAACAGTTTATATATTTATTGGTATTATATTAACCATGAGTGATCGCGGAGTGTTTTGAGTTTATACGTTTCGGAGATTAAGATTAATTTACATGTAATCTTACGGCGTATATTCAATATTCTTTGATTTGTAAATTTAGTAATAAAATTGATATTTATAGTTTGTCAAAAATAATCATATCACGAATACGTATAAGTGGATATTTTTGGACTATCGCAAGTCCATTTTTTAAAATACCTACCTGGTTAAGTTCTATAAAATGATATTTGTAACTTAATCTTTGTAGAGGTAAAAATAGTACAAATCCGAAGTTTTTATTTACACGAAAAGTAAGATATGTGTATTGTACATTATCTTAACACTACACAAGAGATAAAGTCCCGTGTGTCCACTGTCCAACGTGATAGTATAATTCTACAAATGTAAAATAAGGCAGGTGGCACACTAGGGAAATTCGTTTCGTAAAATTCATTTCACACGATTAACCACGGGAAACATGTTTGTTGGCCAATACTCAATGAACGCGTTTATTTTGTAAATATATTTTACACGACGCCTATTTATAATTTACGCGGTTGGTATTAGTTGGTCTAGAGACGTCGGACGATGACATTATTTCTACACGGTAGTTGAATCGACGGAAGATTATAGAAAGAAAAATAAATATCGGACCCATTCTACGAATCAAATTCGTTTAAAAAACAACGTCGCTATTGTACGCTAAAGAGTCGAATCCGGACGAATTTCGATAAATTTAATCAAATAATTGTAACGATAAATTTAATTTAGAGTAGGCTGTACTATACGTTTTCGTCGCGAACTACTCTGTAGTATATGTTCTATTCCTGGAGACTTGTGCACAGAACATATTTGTGATAACGTTTTGGGAATATCCGTATGTGTTGATTAATTGAAGTACACGCTATCTTAACAAACGAAAGTCATATGTTTCGTACAACAAATGTTAAGAAACATATTTCTTCCTGTATGTTACCTGTTTAAAACAACGTTTAAAAATATAATTTATTTATTTTCCGCACTTTTAAAAAATGTTAAGTTTGTGACGCGGGTAAGTTTATTTTTGACGTACCAAACGTATTATAATCACGACGATAATATTGCCAATTTATTTTTACGTTCCTAAATTTTATTCGCGAAACACTTTTTGGACGATTTAGATGGCTGGTAAAAATACAATTTCGAAATTGTTCGCTTTGACAAAATTGTGAAATTTTAGTTGGTCCGATTTTAATTCATAAAAATGTATAGAAATCTTTTCTAGAGTATTTCGGAATTTAATTATACATGTTCAATATTAGTATAATTTAATACAATTTCTTTGTTTCACACGTATTTCACCTTAAGAAAAATTTATTTTGTACATCTGTAGTATGGATTTTTGTTTTTCGAAATATATTTTCTATGTTCTCTTGAAGTTATATTAGAGAATTTAAAGTAATTTACAAAATTAAAATTCGACTAGTCTCGTTGTTTCGTCAAAACAAACAGCCTAAATAATATACTTTGCGTCACTTTGACGTTTGAGAGTTCCCAAGTAACGAAATGGGTAGTAGGTTAGTAGGAAAAATTACGTATATTAAGAATTATTAAAACGTTTTAAAGCATATCAGATTTACCGAATTGCGGATATTTAAAAAAGGGTTTAGAACTTTTTTAATATAGTTTATTATTATTTTTTTACTAAACGAATGTTTAATGGATACAAATTAAAATTGATATTAATAGTTAATTTTGGAATTTTCCAACAGTTTTCCATTAAATTGTGAAAAACAGTCAACAGTAAAAATGTATAATAGTAACACAGAAAATTATATACATAATACAATTTGATAAAACGTAGGTAATTAAACGAGGAAATAACACTTATCGTGTAGCCAATACACAATAACCAAATACTATGTTTCGAATAAATTGAAAATTAAAAATCTAATAATTTTACGTTAAATTATTTGTTTATGGTAACTATTTTTTTAAATAATAAAAATGGTCGTGCAATATCTTTATACACTTTGTTAAAGTAAACTAAGATTGGTGTTGATGTTATTTCGGTTTTAAAAATTACGATCGTTTTTAAAGGTCTATTTTTAAAACAACATAAGTTATTTACTATTGTTTTGGTATGATTAGAATTAAATTTATTTCTCTATAAACCATGTTTCATTAAAAAATGTTTTCAAAATAGAAGTTTATTATTATAGTGTTATATTTGAAAATAAAGATTCATCCGTATCAAATTTTATTTATTTTATGTAGTTTCGCTTAATGTGGTTGTTGATTAATGAAACCTATCGTTGATCGAAATATTTATAATAAAACAAGCTTAAACCTATTTATCTAGTGTTGAATTAATCTTTAAAAAACAATGGTTTCGTGGACCTACTGGATAGTTAATTAAATTCTATTTTGGAACTTTACGTATTAAACGAAGTTACAATTTCACATAATGCGTATAATTGTGAGAAATAATTACATATGAACATAAATCAAAACGTAAACAGACTTGTTTATTAAAACCGTCGTTAAACATATCAATAATTCTATTCCAAAAGTCGGGTTTTCAAAATTGAAACCAATAGGTGTATTATATGTAACGTTTTAAAATTAGATTCTAATTAATCAAGATTTACTACTTTAAGAACATATTTCGATAATGTAATAATAAATAATTCAATACGTAAACAGGGTAATACAATTTGTTATAAAATTATATAATATTGTTTTAGAAATTTATTTTTGTTTTTATAAAATGAGAACTAAGAGAAAGTATTTTATGACGAAACCATTACATATAGGTAGATACACTAATGAATGGTTTTTTGTAGATTATAAACTATCGATACATCCTATTTTTACTTATTGTAACATTCATTCGTGTAAGATTATATATATATAACGCCAATTATAATATAATTAGTAAATACTATAAATTAGTGTTTAATAATAATTATATTTATTTACGAATTGTTACTGCCTATTCTAATTATCCAATATCTTTGTATATTGCTAGTAAACGTTCGCGTTTAAATTAAATCATTTTTGCTAAAACAGACGTTGTTGTTAAGTAGTATAATGATATTAACCATTACGTAAATATGTTCGTTATAAAAATATAATAATGGCATTTTCGAAATTTTTACGTGTGTTTAATTAGAATTCAGCTAATATTTGCCACAATTTTTGTTTACAGGAAGATGGTCATCACAATAAAAAATTAATAGCTGGTGTCATGCTATTGTTGACCGTTGTGGGTCAAAGTCAAGGACTACAATTGCTCAATATTTATGAAAAATGTTCGTAAATAATAACTAAGTATACAAAACGAAAACCTTCTCAACAGTTGTTTTGATCGTAATTAATAAAAGTTGCATGGCTGCATTACTGACATTGAACAAGATATTAGGAAATTCCATTTTTTACGAAAATATTTATAGGAATATATATGTATTTGTTAAAATTACTAAGTTATTATTTTTGTTAAATTACTCGATTAAGTACGCTATTAATTAATGAGAGGTATAAGAAAATGTTTGGAAATATTAACAATTCTTACAGCGAATTGTTTTCAAAAAAAATGTCCAGAAACAGCACGTTCCCCAATTATTGTATTATCGTTTGTAATGTTGTACGAATACGACTTATTTTTGAATTTATTACCATTTTTACGCGTGCGTGTCTTTTATATTGGCATTATTGTTCGTTTCTCTTTATTTATATCGATTTAGTTTTCTTATGCTGTTCATTGTGACTTATAGTATAATATACAATTTAAAAAACAAAAATTTCGATATAATTACTAATTATACGTTTTAATTGTACTACTTATATTTTGTTATATTTGTATAATGTAATACTTCAGAATTTATATATAGATGTGTGTGTGTGTGTGTGTATTTATTTAAATCACGTATATATTACAAATTCTGAAAATTGGAATCGTACGATGAAATATTTAGAAATACAAATCACCCACGCGTGTTAATAAAAATTCGTTCAAGACACACATTTACTCCTTCAAAAGTGTTTTTTTTGCTAATTGGTAAAAGTTTTTTTTCATTCAGCTCTACATTTAAAATGTATAAATAATTAAACTTAACGATCATTGAAAGAAACGTGTATTATTATATAGACATATCTACATCGTAAGAAAATATTTTGGGAGTTATGTAACGGACAATTATTTCGTACTAATTATAATTTCGGTATTATTATATATTATCTATCTACCTTTATACTTGCATTAAGTTTCTTTTTAATCGTTTACATTACGCAATAATTTAATAACTCTTTTTCTAAGCTATATAATTAAGTTGGTTTGCTATCACATTAATCAAATTATCATTGTCTTGTAGCGATAAAAATGTTATTATGATCCTTTTGTCTTATATTTTTTGCAAAAACATAACAAAAAAGCGGTATAGCGGTATTTCGGTGTTTGGGGACTCGTTTCGCATCGTTCACCTAAACGTAATAATTACTTTAAATTTTGAAATAGTGATGACGAATCAACATTTTTTAATTTCGAATTTAAGCGAGAATCGGTTTATGATTGTAATTTAGAATTTTAAGTATTAAAAAGAATTAGTCGAGATTTTCGGACTTTCGAGATATCTTAAAATCTTAGTTTAGATTAAATAATTCGAGTTTTTTCACGTTCAAAAAATTGATTACAATAAAGTACACAATACAGTAGAATTACTGACTTTGGTTAAAGTCTTAACATTTGTATTTGATTGTGTCTTTTTATAATTAGACGATTATTTGGATTACAATTATAGAACTTTTAATATGTTATATATTTTTATGTATTATATTCATACTTATTTATAATTATCTCTCTGGTTATGCTTAAAAATAAGCATGTTTTTTTACTATTATTGTTTTATATTTTGGAGGATATTCATATATAGTTTATACTTCCAAGAAAATAAAAATAAACCTGTATAATTTCTTCTAAAGGTAAAAAACTTCATACCATAACAATATCATATGTACGAATTAGTGATCGAACTAAATTAACGTTTAATTTTATATCCAACTATTAAAAAATATATTAAAATAATATAAAAACATCGCCATGTTAGTACCTTGTCTGTAGTGTTATCAGTGTAAAATATTTTAAAAAGAAATAATTTGAAATATAGTTTTTTATTGTTTTCATTGTAAAGTAAATTTTAAATATTTTCCGAATAATATTTGTCGAAGTAATTAAAAAAAAATAAATACGAGTGGTATATAATCGATTGTAATGAAGTTAATTCAAGGTATAAGTATATTAAACGCTACACATACAGTAAAATAGTAACCTTGAGACCACGTCGATAACATTCGGACTTCCAGAAGAAAACTGATAATCACCAAAATGTGTCGATGGGTGGTCATCAATAGTAATAAACACATTCTTCGGCACAAACCATAGACTATAGTTGAAAAAAATAACAATGTAAACATACACGCCCTTCAAATTGACGACATAATACAATACTTTCTTATTTTATTATATCTAATTACACTTGTAAAAGGAACTCGTGCTAATAAATGTCGACACACTTAATGTATTTTCTTGAACAATTTCCATTTCTAATTTTTTTTTACTATCAATATCAATCGTCATAATTATATTGTAAATATCTGTAATACCCAACTTAAAAAGAGTGATTTTTATAACTATTGGCGTTCGTCTTTTCCGTTAATTACAATTTTTATTTAAGGTAATAGTGTTTTTGATATTAGTAAATTTTCAGTTTATACATATTGTAAATTACATTCTCTAGTTTTAATATTGTACCCTATTATGTAGATTTATATTTCTCTGAATATACCGATGTGTTCATAATATATAAAAGTATAAAATATTGAACTTTTGTGTCAATATTTTTTTTAATAAGAAAAAATATTATAATAAAATTATTTTTTTTTTTTGCAAAAATGTATTAAAATTATAGGATAATGTACACGCATAACAACAAAATAAGTAATAGCAAGTCCGAAGTGAGGTGATGTTGGTTTAATTGAATTATTCAAACGGACTTTTTAAAGTTAGGTTATTGTTGTAAATATGAAAATATTAACAAATCGTTATATTTGAGAAAACCGTTTTGAAAAAGCTCGGTTTTTTGTATCGAATTACTTTATTTTAATATAAATAGCATAACATTAACGTCTGAACGTAAAGCCAAAGTATTGTAGTTGATTGTTGTGAAGTTTGTAGTAAAGAAAAATGTACGGTTTATCGTGTACATATTACATTTTTTAAATTTAATATTGACCTAATTTCAAATATGTAAATCATAAATTATTAAAACGGTTAAAATTGATCGAATCGTTTTGAACATTTTATTAAGTACTTAAGTATATTGATAGTTCAATATAAGTACCTGTATATATAATCGCTATAATTTTTAATCTTAAGAACTATTATTTTTGCTATTACAAATATAACCGATACCAATTTTGTGACAAATCGGTGTTGTACACTGTTTTACACATTTTCTTTGCAGTTGTGTGAAATTTAAATTTTGTAAACGAATAATAATAATCAACGTCAATACTCTTCTTGATTTCTAAATTTTCAATCTAAAATAAAATATCATAATAAAATGCTTTAAATCACGTGCAAATCACGAATAGCACATACGTGAATAGTATAGGTGCCTATACTTAAGCTATAGGTACTTCAGACCAATTTATGTACATCGGTGTTTAATAGGTAGCTATAATGAAATATGTTCTGGCGTTTTACAAATTATGTCGCTGACTAAATAATAATACACTCGTGTATAATTTAATATTATTGCAACGTGTTTTTATTATAACTCGTTAATTTCAAAAAAGTTATAAAACAAAATATTACCTAAATAAAAATTTTTTTTTTTTAAAAGAAGTTTTTTTGAAATATATACATTAAACTTCAACCATTAAATAAATAAATTTAATATATAACAATAAACATAAAACAAATATAATAAATTTAATTAATTATTACTAATAAACTATTAGTACTGTATAAAATATATATTATTTACACATTTATTATTAATTAACGTTAAATTTTAATTTTTAACATATTTCTTAACTTTTTAATTCGACGCATCAAAAAATTATTCTAGTTTTAAACGAAATAACAAAGTCAATAGAATTAATTTAAATAGAATTTAAGCAATCGCGCAAATATCAAAAAAGGACATGTTCAGATAAGTATATTTTTTTAATGTAGAAAAATAAAAAGACACTCATTATAAATAATCAAAAGTTTTTGCGTGAAAGATAATTAAAAGATTTCGACCACATGATAAAATATATGTGCTACGATTATCTATAATTTTAATAATTTCATTTTTTTAAATTTTGTCATAGTTATAATGTTTTTGCATCAAGTAAATTTTAATATGAATTTTTGTAAAAATTTAGCGAAAAATGATTGCTTAAGGTCGTCAAATATTAAATTAAAGTTTATTTGTTAAAGAACACGTTATAATAGTTATTTAAATATTAAGAATTCAATTAGAAATACACAAGATTTTTACAATAGGATATAAATAATTGGTTAGTTACCCATTGAAAGGTTCAAATCATCAATAAACAACATACGTATTAGTGTTGTTTACCAATAGGTTCTATATATTTATGTTTATTTCACTAGTTATTGCTTACCAAAATTACTTACTGTTATTACTAATTAGTATTCAACAAATAATAATACAAATACGACGGAATATATGTACAAATTTTAATAATGTGAATAATGTTGGATCTAAACGATCTTTGGCTAGTTTAAATTGTAAGCAACATGTAGGGCTTAAGGGTATTTTAAAACAAATATATATATATATGTCTTAATGTATTAATGTACAATGTTGTAATTGTATAACGTTATATAATTATTTCGATCCATATAAAAACGATAAACCGTATTCATTCGCGCGTTAAATATATTACAATTTAAAAAAAAACCCAGTTCGTTTTGTACAAAATTAGCGCTTTCGTTATTTATGAGACGATATCGAATATTTTATTGGAAACGAGACAAATACATCCAAATCAATATGATCCAATGTAATACGGTGAGTGCCAAGATAATATTAACTTATGGCGATTTAAAATTATTCGCGTGTAGCTGAATGTTTGCCATAATACCTTGTATTTCTACAAAAATGTGTTCGCGACGGTAATATCAAGCAAAAAAAATTAAAAGTGTAAGTTTTGGTCGTCAATCAGCAGATTATTTTCACAACTTTAATCTCGATAGCTTATAACAAATAATTAACGAAGAAATTATTTTCAATTTCCGTCACAACGACGTCATTTTATTATCGTAATAATAAACTATTTAAATTGAATTCGTGTTATTTTACCTCAAGGTAACACATTCATAAACATAAAAACGAGAATAAGTTTCGCTAAGTAACGAAATAAAAATATATAACTGGTTAAAAATATATAGTGTAATCGTTTACGATAGAATTATTTCACTTATTTCCGTGGTCTAACAACAGGCGTTATGGAGATTTAGCGACTATATATTATTGACTCCATTTGCTGGCGATGACGTAATAAAACGTGGGTACCTGAACACGCTTGCACCATTATTGTGTAGTCTTAAAATAAAATGTATTTTTCAGTGCAAAACATATAAAATAAATCTAATTTTTTTCTAACACAAACGACTTGCCAGACACCATTAACCTTGGAAATCAAAGCCAAATTCCGAAATACATAGTTTTCGACTTCAACGCTTAATGTGATCATTATCGTTATCAAAAATTATCTAAAACATAGCGACGTTAAAATCGCTCGTATTTTAAACGTTTTATAATCGTTCATTGAATGTACGAGTGATCAATATTTTATTAACCAATTTAGCCTTTAATTTATTTCGAGTTATTAGGACGACAGTAACTTAATCAAAAAACTATTTAAAATGTCCTATATTGTAAAAAATATTTTTTCAGTAAAAATAAAAATTCCATATAATTTATTATTTAATAAGGTCGTTGCTATAAAAAAAATTACTTTTGAAGAAAATAAATTATATAGTACGTTTAAAGATAGATTATGTTTTAAGTGAATTATTAATCCAGTAACTCTTTTAGATAGTGTTATTATTTTACATAAATAAATATACGAGTTTAAAAATAAATTGAAATAAATAACCTATTTTTGTTTACTTATATTAAAATCTATTTACCATTTATGAATTTCGATTAATAAAATATTAATTTTGGCATGGGAATAGTCGATCAAACGAAAAACGATGTCGTGTTATTGGAATGCTAAAATTAAAATGGAATATTTTAGACGAAAATCATTTCGAATAGTTAGACCTTTCGTGATTCGATTAACAAAGTATTTTATGTCTCAATATCTAAACTTGGCGAACGATTTTGTTTATCGACTAATTAAACTAAAATGCTCGTATTTTTAGTTTATTTCGTTTTAAAATTTAATTCCTAACTTCAATTACTTACCGTTAATAATTTTAATATTCGTAATTTTAAATATTTGTATCACGACTTAGCTATGAAATATTTCGACTATAAAACCAAATTTTTTTTTTTTAATTAAACTATTTTCGATGTTTTTTTAATTTGAACTTGATAAAAAATCGAAAAAAATTGTTTCAGATATATATATTGATATATTTATTGATATATTTGATATATTTCAGATATATATTGTTTCGACAGTTGTTATACGTTAAAATATTAAATAATATATACGACGTAGAATATATATTTACAACGATTGTTTTTTTATAAGAAAATATATTTATGTTTTTAAAAACGTTTATTTTACGTTTAGCTTTTGTTTACTGACACATTATTACCACTAGCTGGATTGAAATATAATTTTATGGCCACACGTAGCCCTATATTTATTACGTATATATTGTCGAGCCAAAATAATAAATAGTTATGAGTGTTACTAACAATGACTAATAAGTGTATTCATTTAAGTAATATGAATTTTATTATTCAATCAATTTATATTTTTGTCATAAACTAATAACCATTACTGTAATTTATAACGTTTAATAAATCAACGGTTTATGTATTTGCCAAAGAGTACATAATTTTATGAATTATTGTACACAAAATATGTTTTATGATTTCTTATTCATTTATACCTCGACTGAAAGTTTTGCTTTTAAATTAATTTTCTATCGTTTTCATGTCAAATAAATAATAATATATCTATATATGTAATTTACTAAATAGGTTGTAATTTTTTTTAGAAAACCACGGAAATCAATGCGATATTATTTGAAAATTGACGATAACTGATACAGTTGAAAGGCGATTTTGAAAGAAACTCGTTGTTAAATTTTAATTGTTGTATCGGATTTACAATTTCGAATGGTGATATGAAAGTCGTAAATATTTTTTCTTGATATTTTTAATTTATTGAGATACTACGATGTTTTAACAAAATTTGAAGATTCGTAAAATGACGAATTCGAAAAACACTTAAACAGAAAATGAATATTATATATATATATGTACCTAAGTTGGTATTTAAGTAATTATTCCTATAAAGTGGTCTATATCAAAGTATAAATCCTTAATAATGGTCTTATACAAACATATCGGCAACACTATACGTTTTAATAGGTTTTATTCGACGACGGTGCTTAACGTAGAAAACCATCTATTATTTGTTCTCGAACGCGGCGTTTCTCAAACTGTGATCCGCAAAGCCCCCGGAGCTCTTTCGCGGATCGGTTCCACCGAAATTGAACTCAAATTTCAACCGAATTTCACGTGTCGTTTGAGGTTTAGCAAATATAGATAACTTGCCACGGACATCTGTGAAATAACAATTTGTGATTTGTATATATTCGACCGTGTGCGGTGATAATGGTTTAATTACGTTTACCGATATTTCTTTACAACGGTTACTATTTACGCATTTTTGATATTTCAAATTAGCGCCGTTGGTTTTCGGAATTTCGCGGGTGTTTTATAGTATCGAAAACGTTCCACGAGGAATTATTGGAGAAATATAATATTATTTTGAAAAAAATATTCGAGAAGCACGTTGCTTTGACTCGATATACCTACACACCGTTATGTCAATAACCCGCCGTTCGGAAACAAATATTTTGGCAACGTGTGTGTTGTAACGGACGAATAGTACATATTTACTTCGGGCCACCGGCTGAGTTTAAAAATAATGTATAACGTTCTTCAAGGCACGTTGTCATCTCCCGTCTCTCAGTCGGCTGTTTTTTGGCAATCCAGATAGTGCGTCCGCAGTCGTCGTCACATACACACGAGTCCATGGTACACTTTACCAGTACGGTGGAACACTTTAATTTTTTTTATTCTTTGGTTCAAATTTACGTATCAATATGAAACGATGATAGTGCGTTGGTGATAGTAGTATTCGAAAGATGTCGTGTTATTGTCCCAATTGGATGAACGACAGCCCATTGGAAGTGCCTATTAACATCAATCACCAATCGGATCTACTTAAGGTTAATAACAGCGGTTATACTAGCGCAATATATTATCGCGATATTTATACTTATTATCCTATTGTGTCTCGTTATTTGCTGCAGCGCGTGACTTACGACACCGGTTATGCTAATGTCGTAAACGAGATAGATACTCGTTGTTTACTCGGCTCCGCCAAATATTCATGTAGAAAATTAAGTACGTAATAAGTAACGTGTCAAATTACCAAGCGCTTCGGTCTAAATTAACCGTTTTAACGTCTACGTAATTGGTATTTTTTATATTTCAATGTTTTCGATTACACACGAGCTCATATTCGGGTCGTGGGTTTAAAAATAAACCTGCACATTACGTAGACTTAATGACTACTAATAGTGAACAATATTGAGATCAGGAGTGCTATTTCGGGCGAACATGCCGCAAGCTAAGACTTGTTAAAATTATACTTAAATACTCGTGTCTAATAAAAACGTTTATATTATAATGTCCGAAATAAAAACGCGCGCTTAATTATTACATCGCCGTTATTAGATAAATTGTTAAATTTTTTCTTTATTTCATTTAGTTTACTCTAGTCGTGTACCGACAATGCAATTTCCCGTATTTTTCTCGTCGTCGTAGACGTTTTAAATTATTCTTTGTCAATCTAAATTTTAGTGTTTATTCGGATTTTTAATTATCACTTGGTTTAAATTAAAAATAAATAAACGTTAGGTACTTGTGTAATAACGCGATTACGTTTATCAATATACACGCGAATCGTTCGATACAACGAACATTATTGTTTAGAAATCAGAGCAATGGAATACGTTTAGTATTATTTATTGCTTACTAATATTAACGAGAAAGAACCAAAAAAACGGCGTACTTTGTAAAAGAGTATACGTTACGTTATTTAAAAAATATACGTATAATATCTTAGCGTATTTTTACGATCGAAAATTAGACGTTATATTGTGTGATTTATACGTTACGCGCGTCGTACTATTAAAACACGACATACGACGAATAATAAAATAAATACCGGAACGTGTACGCGCGTATACGCTAGAATATTTAAATGTTTACTATTGATCATTTTGGTATCGTCCAATAAATTATATAAATTATTTATAAACATCGCGTTAATTACCACGTTAATATTTTTATTCGGATTTTACGCGTTTTATAATACATACAAAACCTCGCGGTAATTATTATTGTTCCGCGAATAATAACAAAGCTGTTCCGTGCGCAACTCGTTAAAAAATATACGGCGTGTAGGAAAAATTTAAAAGCCAGTAAGAAGCTCAACTAGTTATTCCGTAAATTTCAATTGTATCGATTAATTAAAAAAAAAAATTTAACATATTTAAATATCGTAAAACGACGAATTTAACGTTTAGGCTATTTACCGGGTAGCTAATCGTATTTATTCATTTCAATCTAATATAACAACTTTTTAAGTAAGGCTAACCTAAATTGTTTGTACGAATTATCGATCGCTATAATAATATTAAGACGTAAAATTGAACTATATATCGCACTAATATCGTCAATACTGCTGTCATCAATTCGAACGTTTGCCAAGAATTCATAAAAAACTAATAGGCCAATTGAATTAAAAATGGATACTTGCACGCTGTAGGCAAGGTTAGAGGCTACCTATTTTTACGTTTGTTTTTAAAAATAAAATTTTACGTTAAAACTGTTGGTAAAAAGAATATGTTTAGTATTCATCGCGCGTTGGTCGCATAATGATCCCCAAATAAATAACCATATTCGATTACTGACTTACTTCTAGGGACCGGAAATTGTTCACGTTTCGAAATTTTATAAAGAAAGCATAGAGGGAAAATATCTAAGTAATATAGCGCAAGATGCCAGAACATTGTACGAAACGTTTCGAAAAGGCGCAAAAATATCGAGTAATACGTTTTTTAATTCGAGGAATAAAACACGCGTTGTATTTACGGCGTTTAATTACATTTTCAGATAATGGAAAGTGTCTTGGCTGGCGTGAAAATATCAGTAAGCCATTTCAATGGATTCATTACAACGAAACCTTACTACGTGCACGGAATTTCGGTTCGGGGCTATTGGGTCTTGGGTTACCAAAA
This sequence comes from Geopemphigus sp. TES_GeoC_2020, assembly GCA_025469175.1. Classification (NCBI taxonomy): domain Eukaryota; kingdom Metazoa; phylum Arthropoda; class Insecta; order Hemiptera; family Aphididae; genus Geopemphigus; species Geopemphigus sp. TES_GeoC_2020. The sequence continues at coordinate 21,715 of JAIPRN010000504.1, read as the reverse complement.
GCTAATCAGATTTTTATCGGAATATTCAGTCAAAACTGTCCCGAATGGATTTTAACTGAACAAGCGGCGTATTGTTTTTCTATGGTGGTCGTACCACTTTACGATACACTGGGCCCCGAAGCATGTTCCTTTATTATAACCCAAGGTATATACCACGTTTTGTTTCGTGTGAAAAATGTGGCCCGATCGTTATCGCGAATTTAATTATCGATAGCAATTATTCGAATTTTTACGCGACAAATACGGCTATTTCAACCAAATTCGTATTATCCTTACATTTTAGTAACGGCCAAGTAATTATGTACGTTGGCCCGTTTGTTAATTTAGCGGAAATATCAGTGGTGGTGGTCGATACGGATGAAAAATGTAACCAATTGTTGGATAGATCTCCGAAATGCCTTCGACGGATAATTATCATCCGTGGTGCACGGCCATCGACCAGCCAGAAAGCTAAGAATCGTAATGTAGAATTATTGACTTTCGACGAAGTGGAGAAAACAGGATCGTCAAAAATATTTCCAGAACAAGTGAATATATGAATACGAAGGTTGTAAACGAACGACGAGTCGTTTAAACGTTTTAATTGTCCAAAACAGCCTCCAAAACCGTCAGACCTATGCACAATATGCTATACTTCGGGTACTACAGGATTACCCAAAGGGGTGATGCTGACCCATGGCAATGTAGTAGCAGCTATCAGCGCTGTATTAGTGCAACTGGCCCATTACAGGCCAAACGTTGGCGACGTGATGATCTCCTACTTGCCATTAGCTCACATGTTGGAACGATGTTGCGAAGTAGGTATCATTGTCGTTAAAATCGTGTAACGGTGATAATAAAATGTTACGTGTATCTAGAACGGCATGTATCTGGTTGGAGGTTCAGTGGGTTTCTATTGCGGGAACATAAAGTTTCTGTTTGAAGACATGAGAGTATTGAAGCCGACCATAATGCCCAGTGTCCCTCGTTTGTTAAACAGGATCTACGAAAAAGAAATGGAAAATATTCGGCCGAGATTTTTCAAACGCGTTATGTTTAACATGGCACTGAGATCGAAAGAAAACGAAATTAAAAAGTTAGGTTTGTCTCCTATTCCTATTATTGTTCAAATATTCCAAGGTGCTTTAGCCGAAATTCGCGTTATAGAGGCATCATCAGGAAGAACAGTATCTGGGACAAATTGGTTTTCAGTAATTTGCAAAGGAATATGGGCGGACGGTTGAGATTGATGATAACAGGTTCAGCGCCGTTAGCTAGTAACGTTTTAACATTCATGAGGTGTGTTCTCGGTTGTATAGTAAGTACCGTCGATTAATTGTTTATTGACGAGGAGCACTCGGCGCGCACTGTGTCATTCAATTACGTTTGGCAGATAGTTGAAGGATATGGTCAAACAGAATGCACGGCACCTATAACGCTGTCAATCCAAGGCGATATGAATACGGAACACGTGGGACCACCTGTAGCTTGTAATTTGGTTAAATTGGCCGACGTACCAGAAATGGAATATTACGCGTCGTCGAATCAAGGAGAAATTTGTGTAAAAGGATCGAATATTTTCCAAGGGTATTTTAAAGATCCAGATTCGGTATCATTCGATGATCACGGATGGCATCATACCGGAGATATCGGAATGTGGCTTTCCGTGAGTAGATTACTAACCGTAGTTGTACGCAATTAACGAATTCCACGATCACTATTACGGAGCGTCAACACGACGTCAAAAATATATTACGCGTCTTATAGGCGACACTATTGATTTGTGCGGACACGACGTATAAAATAAATCGATTAAACGCTGTTTTTTCAGAATGGGACACTTAAAATAATTGATCGCAAGAGACACACGTTTAAACTGTCCCAAGGCGAATATATTGTTCCGGAAAAAATTGAAACGATTTATCATAAAAGTCAATACGTGAAGCAAGTGTTTGTCCACGGAGAATCGTTAAAGGTAACGAGCGTTGGCTTTTAATTATTAAACATTATTTAGGCTTCGTTTATTCGCCGATATTCTAGTATAACATGCTCGTTAAAAGGCGAATATTATCTGTTCAACTAAAATTAACGTTTACGAAACGCTCGGTTATTAAAACGTAAGCGTTAACGTTTTTAATTTATCGTGAAAATAAATGGCCGCGTTCCAAGTCGGTAAAATTGTACCGACGCGTTTGTTGTTTACACATACGGCTCGCTCCAGTACGTTCACGCGTGGATCGTAATTGTACTCGTATTTGAGACTATAATTAGCGTATTTATCGTTATTCCGAATTTACATACTGCCGTTTGTTTTCGAACCCAATAATAAATAATAAAACTCTTAAGAAAATAACAGAAATTAACGATTATGGTATACGACGACGTGAAGCGTTTGTAATTGTAATATCTACATATTACGTACATTCGTGTTAAACGAAGGAAATATTAAAACTAAAAAAAAATAAAATCTTTTCGATTTCATAAATTCGACGCGTAAATGTATAATATAATTTTTCGAATTTCGCGAAAAAAAAACGAACAAAAGCTCTTTGTTTGAAATTAGGCCGGTCATAGTTTGTAATTTGACACGAAATCAAACCCAATCCGAGATTGATATTCAACGGGAAATCTGTAGTTGAACCACGAGAAAAAGCGAAAAGCAATTCATTTTCCCCCGAGTATTACTGACCAGTTTTTATAACAGCTGGTTATTAAAAAAGTGTCGCGATTATCGTATAAACCGTATTCGATTGTGTAAATATGCGCTTTACATTGCCGCTGTATACGATTTTAGTCGTGCATCATAGCCATAGTAGTTCCTGTGGTGGATGTTATTAAATCTTGGGCGCAAGAGAACGGCATATCCGGCACGTTGTCGGTTTTGTGCGCAAACCCCGAGGTCAAAAAGCTCATTATGGACGACATGACAGCTTGGGGCAAAGACGGCGGTCTGAAGTCGTTCGAACAAGTACTTTATAATTTTTCCTCTAGACGCCCGTATAATACGGACATGACAGTATCGTTCGAGCGGCATGAAAACACGATATTTTTTACGATTCAGGTGAAAGACATTTACCTACATCCGGACCCGTTCTCCGTACAAAACGGGCTGTTGACGCCGGCGTTTAAAATGAAACGTCCCCAAGTGAGGTCGTACTTCGCGCCGCAAATTGAAGACATGTACGTCAAGTTGAAATGAACAACTATACCGGTCGAAAATGTAAATGAACGCACCCGCTGCGTTTTAGCCAATTCGGAATTATTATATATATATATATATAACGTTACACGGTGATTTTCAATTTCAAATTTGATTTTCAATTTTGATTTTCAAAAGTTTCCCACACGTGATAATAATTTAATAGTGTACGTTATTAATTTTGCCGTCTAAACGTAGATAACATTGTTTTTATTTGTACGCGTTCAATACAAAATGCTAAACCGGAGGTCTAGATCGGTGTAAACATATTAAAAACGAGTAGAAAAACGTAACGTTCAGAACCCGAATGAAATTTCTTTTTTCGTTCGATTTGGACATAGGTTAGTTTATCAAAAACGCGTATTCACGTCTTACACGTTAATTGTTATCGAATAGTTTTTACGTATATGATACTTATGACGCGAATGTAATTAAAAATAAGAATTATACAATACCTTATATATATAAAGTAAAACTTCGTTATAAAGCTCCCGCTTATAAAGATTTCCTAGTTACGACGTTCTTTTCCTTTAGTCCCGAGGTCTTAGTCCCTTACTCCCAGAGGTAGTTTTTTATCGAATGTTTACTCGTTATAACGCTCTGAGATATCGGTAATAACGCTTTGTGGGGGAAATTGTTTATCGTTTTCTTCTTTTTATTGGTAAAAGTTACGTTGTTTCCGACTCGCGTTTGTTCGGAGAATAGTTACGAATGACCCCACTGGGGGAGAGATTCGTAGAATCGTTTCGTTGCCGCTCCTCCCGAAAATGTCTACGAATTTTCTATAAAACTGGTGAAATGTGTACACAAATATTCATACTTCTACTAAGCGTTAAAATAAATTGGATTTCTTTTTTAGTAGTTTTTATGATTTCCCGGTAATAGCGCTTTTCCGGTTATAAAGCACTTTTTCTGTGGACCCTACGAGAGCGTTATAACGAAATTTAACCGTGTATATAAATAAATAAATATATTTACATTATAACTCCGTAAAATGTAAAAAAATAAAATGATTTGTTGTTTACGACATAGTTTTTGTTTGTAAAATAATTATATTTGGGATATCTTTATTATTATCGTTAAAAAATCCGTAATGATTTATTAAATCACTAACCGTTACATATTTATAGAAACAATTCGAGAACTTTGATATTGGCCAAAAAATATGGAACCATTATTTTACGTGGTCAGTTATTACCTAATTTATATAGAGCTTAGATAATAATTTGATCGACTTTATGATATTTATAAGGCAAATTATGTCGTTAGTTAACCGCGAATAATTATTGTTTATATAATAATGTAATATAAATATTTTACGTTCATTTTCTTTTCTTTTATTAGAACCACATCATAATTTGTGACATTAGTTAAAATATTTTTTAGGATCCCACATTATAAAATAATGTTATACACGGACAATTATACGTCATACATACAAACGTATGGTATTTAACGAATATTACAGACATATTATTAAGTATGACAATTGTCCAATAAAAAAAAAAAAATTATAATAAAATTAATAACGTAAAAACGGCTATAGCGAATTCTATATAATAAATCAAAATACGAAATAAACCACAGATATTAAATTAACAAAACGTAGTTTATCAAATAAACGAAATGTTTGTGTAATTCAAGCAACACCAGTTTATGATTCATATTAAATTGTAATTTTCTTTCGTTTATTTAATTTTTACAACGATTCATTATTATTTTCATTCGTCACTTTATATATACACAATTAAAATAATTTTTGTACATAGTACAAATAATAATATAATTATTATAACGTTTATTTTCTTTTTTACGTATACTAGATTCAATATAAATATTAAAATCAGTTTCACGTACACCAAAAAAACCTTGTCGAGTTCGTTCGAGTTAGTTAAAATATCCTAAATGTGCCTGTAAAAAAAGCCACGATGGTTTTACACGTTTCGAAAGCTTGTCCGAGTTTTGCGAAGATGTCAAAGGATGACACTACGGCGGGTGAACTACAAAAAAACGTACGAAACTTCTAGTCTAAAAACCGGTACACCGTCATATTGTAAACTATTTTCCTGTGAAACTATAGACCGAACGACGTGAAAAAATTATCGTATTTTATTTTCTTCGACGTAGTTTGTATTTCTAATATTTTCCTTATTAACAATTCGTTAATTTATTGTCAACGTAATTATAATCGAAACAAATGAAATATAGTTATATACATGCATTCTCTTAGAATTAAAATGTTAAACAAAGCCACATCTCGCATGAGTGTACGCGCTAATTCTGCAGTTTAGTAACACGTTTTTCGCTAAATATTGAATTCACGTGAACCTCAGACGTACCGTATTATTTTATATCAGCCAGTAAGTGATTAAATTATAAATATTGTTAGTGTATTGCGTGGAACGTGTTCGAGTAAATTTGTTGACTTTATTGTTACGTCAAAATTCGACACTCGAATTGAAAACGTTTATCTGCATACATCGCCCACAAAATAAAAAAATATGGAATCTGCCTGACGAACGTTCGCGGCAATCATGCAGTGTAGGAAGAGAGCGTGGAAGCGTGTACCGTACACTTTCATGTTGTCGTAGTACTCCGGACGAAGATTCGGCCAAATTCCATCTCTGCGACCGACAAATCTGGAAAAACAACGGTGCGCCATTTTATATTAACTATTACGTTATTATTACACAATTATTATATTATATCTAAGCTGGAGAGGCGTGGATATTTTTAACGGTAAAAGGAATATTGTAGGGGGGTTTTTCAATATTACGTTTTTTTCTAACCCTTGTTTTTGGTAGTTAAAATAATTGTCTGGCATTATTAAAATGTAATTTCTTAAATTAAATACCGACGTACACCGTTAATAAAATAATTTTAATTTTGGTCACGAACAATGTCTAATATTAGTTATAACGTAAATTATATTTAAATTTAATTTACAAAAAGTATTACCTTATAGTTCATCGGAGAATTATTTAATGTTCACATAATCAACCTTCATATTGTGCAGAATTGTAGCACGCTTTTAATGTGTCAAAAATCAAACAAGACGTTAGATCGTTTACGTAATCTACTAACGATAATTGGAAAATAATTAGAACGAGAACGTATACGAAATTATAAAAACGCGTTTTCACACATCGTATTATCGTATATTTAAAAAAAATTGTAAACACTCACTTATGCACAAATATATATTTTTCTAAAATTGGGATTTAAAGGACACGTTCGTTCAACTAAAAACCTTGACTTCCAGAAGAATCTATCCCCGAGATTACGTTTATTACTTTTATAATTTTTTATTCGTTTAATTTTACCATGTTGTTAACTTAAGAAACAAAAATGGTTACTGAAATGCTTGGACTCAGTGCCTATGGATATTAATCAAATAAAGGCGGTTAATAGTGGTAATTGTTTAAAACTTATGCATTCTGAACACTATTTATAGATCTAATATAAATTATGCTTCGTCACTTTAAAGGGATTTCCATAGAAAAATTCCCGTTATTCAACGTGTATGTAAATATATAAACGTAAGGTAATTTACGGGAATTCGTAGTGATATAAATAGTGTAATTTGTTTTCAACACACTATGATTTCGCTGACATTTAATTTTCTTTTTATTGGGACAGTAATTGGTATAAATTCTGTTAATAGTTATATTATTAGTTAATATATTAGTTAATAAAAATGCAAAATCGTTTGACGTTTAGATATAATAAATTATTATCGTTTCTAGATATAATTAATATTTGTCCAGTGAATATTCCTGCATAATCTACAAATATAAGAAATACTATACGTACATTTAATTTTCGCAGGTGTCTGACGAAATAAAGAATGATGACGTTCAGTTAAAGAAACGATTTTGAAGCAAATGCGCTATTCATACCATAGCAGTGGACTGAGGTATTGCATGGCCATTGGACTAAAGTGCAATATTATTTTTACGTTGTTAAATACACTCACGAGGTGCAAAACTGGAGCATAAAGGCGTGTACGAAAGTGTTCCATATCTTCATGATGATTTGGTATTCCTTACGAATATTCGGCCTAAAGCGTATCAATCTCCGCGGTCGACAAAGTCAAGAAGACAATGGTACTTTATTTAACTATTACGTCGCAGACTCGTATACTGATATATCTTTGTTACATCATAGGAAATTTAAATCATTATTGTTTGTCCATTTTCATCAATAACGCAATCTCGTTGGTTACGTATTATATAATCATTTGTTTTGTCGATTTTTCGGGTATTGAAACAAGATTGCCAGACGACCTTTATTGAATCCACCTAATAAGCGTGTAGAAGAAGTTACTTCTTGTAATAAAATCGGTAGCTTTAAAACTACTTTATTCACTATAGGGCGCGATTTTTATTTAATCGTCAAAATTGATTGTACAATGTAAAAGCATCGGTATTTTACGTGTATCACGGGTAAATTTCGAAATTATTTTTTTGAGAAATGTTGTTTTGTAAAATGGATCTCTCGGTAGCAAATGAAGATTTTTCTGTTTACCTTGTCACCATAAATTCAAATTCTTGTGTAAGTCATTCATTTTCATTTAGTCGTCAAAATTGATTTTTTGATATAAAAGTAACGATATTTAACCAATGGTAAATGTTGAAATTGGCGAGACGCGTAAAAACACTTGGTACACTCATTTCGTAATAACAAAAACGAACGATGTAATAAATTTGACATCGTTTTACTTTTAAGTCGATTAACGATATGGTTGACGGAAGGTCTTGGAACGAACGGCTTATTCCGTAATTTGTCCAAAGAAGGAGATATGTAAAGAACACTCCCCCATTTACGTCACCACACGGATCATCAGTCACGAAGAACTGAACGAATCGGCTGGTGGTTCGAACGAAGATTATAATACGGTATTTCAGTAGTTGCGGTCGTATCAATTTTTTATCTTAACGTTCGTTTATATTCGTATAGTGGAATATACTGTGAACAGATAGCACAGTGAGACGACGCTCCATCTAATTTGCCTGCACCGAGTCGCGGTCGTATCCCATTCGCCAGGATAAATTCCTCTATTGCCGATCGACCGAATCGTAGAGCGAGAAGGAGACAGGAGATTCAGTTCAATGTATGGTGTGGCTGGAGCCATTTGTTTTTTGAACCGTTACTTTTATAAATTTTCGTATTTATTAATAAATGTCGTTGTAAAGGGCAGTATGACGGAGGAATGTCCCGTCGTATCCCTAATTACGAATAGAGATCGTTGTATTTTGACGACCGTCCCTTATTGACTAAAGTTATGCCGAATGTCTTGACAAGGCAATGAGTGTATAGCTGATTGTAATAGAACTGGTCTTAAATCGTACGATGGTATGAGAGAACCTTCTGGAAACGTCTTGTAATCACAATGCAAATGGCGTTGGATAATTTAAAGTTATTTTATTTTAGCCAGTAAGGGATATTTGATATAAATATGTCTTGTAGGAACGTATTCGAATAAATAATTGAGTTTCTATTTTCGAAACGTCTAACTGCGTAAATCACATAGTCCACTAAACAATTAGGTTCTGTAAGACGACTGTTCGCTACACTCATGCGGTGTAGAAAGAGAGCGTGAAAACGTGTACACAAGTAGTGTACACTTTCATGTTGTCGTAGTACTCCGGACGAAGATTCGGCCAAAGACGTTCCCATCTCTGCGACCGACCAATCTGGAAAAACATTTAATTTTGTTTATCGATCAATTTTGGTTCATGTGCTGTTTTCTATTCTATCGATTTTCGCTCACAATTTGAATTTGTTAGATTCACCGATACCTCATTCATATTTCATTCGAGATATTTTTTAAACAATTCTTCTGGTATAAAGTTGTAATAATACGTCAAAAATAAACAATTTAACGTATAATTCAAATGGTTTTCTTGTATTCAAAAACATCAATTATAAACTACATTTATTTGATACACAATTTTAAAACTATAATATCGTCTATGATTTTCACACACACACACACACACACACACACAAGGCTTCTCACCGTTGAGAATATTATAATATGTTATGCACAAATATATTATTCAAGAAAAATTTAATTATTCCATCATGTTGTGTTTTACTCTTTTACAAATAAATATCTCTAACATATAATATTAGTTATTACTTCTGATTTTAAAAGGAGAATAAATATTTAATCATTTGACTACCAAAAACACTTAATTGTCTGTTTTTGTAAAAAAGTTGATATTTGTATTTTTATAATTGATTTATATACACGTTTATAATTATACTTATTAATTTTAAATTAATATTTAACTTAAACGTTAATATTTTATGAACAAAACGGAATCAAACAAAATTGTATGTCGTATTATGTATATTACCTATAATGGGAGTTTTTCCATCATAGTTCCAAACATCGCATCAGCTCTTTCAATAGTAACCATACGAGGAGACTATATGTCGAGTAACTATAAGGGAGTAGGCCGATGATTGCTTGTGAGATACGCTTGATTTAAATATATATGAAGCATTTGTGCCCGAACAATGACGCGAACCGTTGTGTGTCTGTTTAACGGAATTCGAGCAAGAAAGTAGTTGTTTTCAGACGATGAAATGTGTCGACAATTACAGCGTTGTTTACCGAGACAATGGCTCAAGAAAAAGAACGTAATTCGTTAGCGTTAATGAGAGTTTATTACAATTCAGAACGAAAGAGTTTTTTCGCAAATATTCAATCGGTAATACACCCACTGCCCGGAAAGACGTCGAATAAAATTTCGTGCAGTGCGTTTCCATCGTTTATTTTTTTACGAGATTTCAAAAAGCCAAGAATCGTTAACAATTATGGGTGGTATAGTAGGAATATTACCCCACCGTGCCACCCTTTACAATAAAAGCAACAAATTCCTTTAGAGAACCGCGTCTCGCACGTACAAAAAAGAAAAAATACCAAATATTATATAGTTAACGACTGTGAGCCATCTTTCTACGGCCGCTACCATGATGCCATGGAGTTATATCATCTAAGGACGGATTTTAGCGTTGCAGCACCTCCTTAGCCGTTAGAACTCGTCGACCCCGAAACAAGCCACGATGTCCCATTGATTCGAATGGTGATCAAGCTTAACATATATAGCATTTCTGTAAATACATTTATCACGTATCAGGTTAAACGGAAAATGTTTCACGTAAGCGTATGTATAAATTAATGTGAATAATAAATCTGTTCGAAAATCTTTCAGATTGATCTGTATGTGAACTCCAACGTTTCCTCATTCGTTAGCCATTTTTGAATTGTTGTCGAAAGACGACTATTTGTTCTTTCGCAAGTCCATCGTATTTTCGATCCTGTATCTTAAAGATATTTCTATATGACATCAATGGTTTAAGCTTTTCGAATGTACCATTCAAATTGTAACACTGCAAACATTCGCGTAGTAAAATTATCGGTCCAAGTAGAATTTTCCGTTTAAATACTTCGAAAATCTCGTAAAATCGCTTTAAACGTTATCATCTTACTTCAAAGTAAACATTATTAACTTAGAAAAAAAAAATGAAAGTATAAAACATACGTTTCAATTAAAATATCCAAAAAAATTGGCAAATACGTACCGATTCTAATTCCATTCCGACAATGATTAGTAGATCGCATAAACATTATAGTAATGTCTTGGATCGTTGACTGATCAGGTCCATGATGTAGTACATTATTATGTTGGATTTGAATACACGTTTATTAAACAATTTTTCGATGAATCTAAGCTGAATTTTTAAAAATGTATATACATATTTACGAACACTATATCGATATTCAACGTATTCATTGTGAAACTGTAGGGTACATACCGGTAATTTCCCGTGAAACGATTCTTCGTGAAACGTTTTTTTCTTTGGTTTTCATTAAACTAGAAGTGAAAGTAGAAGATGCACTGGAGTATCGTGATTTTTGTGGCATTAGAGGGCTTTATTTTTATAAATATTTGTAATTACGAAAAAACGTTATTTGTAAAAGGCGGTATAGTGAAGGATTGTTCCGTCATATACTTAATTATTTAAAAAAAGGCAAGAAGATCCACTCAAATGGCAATTTAACGCAAAAGAGTACGACGTATGTTAGTTTTAATAAACATAATTGACGATATAGCGGAAGAAATGTCAACTTGATGGACGAATTTAATCAGAAAATGAGAAAAAACGAAGACGAAAAATCAATTCCAATCAAAAAAAATTTCAAATAAATACTTTTGCGTACATAATATTTATGCTTTTATTTATATATGATATAGGCTTATTGCTTGTATCATCTCATTCGTTCACTTTATAGGACTCTTCGGCTGTTTACAAATTAATAATTACATTTCTTAACTTTGCAAATATACTTAGATTTATATTTTCGACGTAAAACTTAGATAAAGAATAATTAATTTTTAATTCGATTAGTTCCATCAACTCTTACACATTTTATACGTAAAATATAATAATAATAATTACTATTTTTATTGAACTTCTATGATTTTTACTCTTTTTCTTTTTTAATTTATTTGTTCCTTCTATTGCGTCAATGAGAAACAATATAATAATGGCGGCAATACGTATCAAATAAATTATTATATCGATAGACATAAGAACTAAAAGCTTTAAAACCGCTTTGGCTTGAGGACTGCCTTTGTAATATTTCCACAGTTTAATCGGTATGGTCAACAGCAACTGAATAAATTTAATAAAAAAACCATCTATAATACATTTAATCAACCACGTATTCATAATCTATTAGTTAAAACAGTTCGTTTAGCAAATAAACTTTGAATTATGTTGTCGACGTAAAACTCAGAATATGAAGATAATTACGTATATTGTAATGGCAACGAATATCATTTATTTAGCTACAAATTAGAATTTGTTACGCATTATATTTCAAATAAATACGCGTTTAATTCTACCATGATTTAACACAAACATTAGATAGACACGAACGATTTGCATATGTTAAAGTCGTTAATTCTACTTACGAACTGCAGCAATTTTTTAATTATTTGCATTATCTTCATGGTTTAAATGATTACTGTTTCTATTTATATTTCAATTAAATTTAAATCGATTATATTTAATCGATCGTAATCAAAGTGAATCAAGTTAAAGGATTTCAATTTGAATTCACACTTCTATTCGGAATAAACTGAATAACAAAATCTGTTTCGTTTATATCACGAGTTAAAACAAATATATTAGCCTAGGCAACGGTATAGTTGGTCGATTGACATTTCATATATGAATGCATTGTAGCTAGAAAATTGTTAAATCGAACATCATATAGAAACTACGGTTATTAATACAATTATGTGTAGGACATGGAGTGAATTTATGGCCACAAACATTCGTAATATTACGCGAAATTTTATTATTAATATTTTTCAACTACTTTTACAGACCAATCGGGTAATATGTTTGGCCTAGTAAACATATGGTTACTCGCTCGACGGTAAGAATTTCGTAAACATTCGTCGACCGTGGCCTCTGAATGATTACGAAACGCGAAAGCACCCTTATAATTATGTGTATTGTACGTATGACGATTTCGTCCTGCGCAACTAAATTAATTGGCCGTGAGCGCAAGAGCTTCGGGGTACTTGTTTAACACTATTACGACGTGTATGTTTACTGTGTGTGCGCACGTATAATAACGGGCTTTCGCTACAATGGACTCTGGGAAACTCGTTCGCGACTTTTCGTTGCCCATATTATATGATAATTGGATACGCTTTGTAGGCCTACACGATATTAGATATAGGTATAATAATGTTGGTGAATTGTCGATTTATATAAAACTGGCTTTAAATCGTCTGGTTTTATGAGTACCATCTAAAAACACTCATGCCTTGTAGACGCATACACAAATCGCGTTAAAAATGTTCAAAAAGCAGAAAGGTTATTAGAATGTTTTTTAATAACAGATTTTATGAATACTGCAGACAGATAGAATGAGAATGATAATAATAGAATAATAATAATAGAACAAAAAGTTGATAACTCCCGTCATAGTTGTTTGTAATAAATCATACCATGCGTTTATTTCTAGATTGTAAATGAAAAGAAACGCGAATTATATGTAGATTTGCTACCTAGGTTTTATACTTTTATTAAGCCTTGACTTCCGTAAAGAGTGTTTCACCGATAATGCGGTTCATGATACTGGACGTTATTGATTTGTGAAGGAATAAATGGTTACTTACACATTTAGACCGTGTGACTGTAGTTATAAGTCAAATAATAATAAATAAAATAATAACGAAAACATATTTTGTTCAGTTTCGATGGTAAATGATTAAAACGTAAGTATTTTGAATGCTATTATAGTTTTATTATAATTCAAACTTTGTCTATTCGATGAAAAATAAAACGTGGCAAATGAAATTAGTTTATTGATTAAACGTTAAAGAATACAAATAATCGGATAATTTTTACGAAATGATATAAGTAAAATATATATATTAAATATATTATGTTAAAAATATATAAAAATGTATAAAACAATGGTAATTATACACAAAAATAAGGATTACGAAAATAATTGATCGAGCGCGCTTTATCGTATATCAATATACGAGTCCGCGACGTAGTAGTCAAATGAAACTAGGTACTGTTGTCTCGTCGAATTTGTCGACCGCAGAAATCGAAAAAGCCTGGTCCGAATCTTTGTCTGGAATACCATGGCAGCATGAAAGTACGCAATACTTTCGTGTACGCCTCCATGTTTTGTTTCTGATCCTCGTGACTGTATTTAACAATATAGCGATATTGTACTATGTGAGCTGTTAGATAGTCCAATGGCAATTCTAAGTCTGGGTCCTCATGGTTATGGTATAAATAACATATTTGCAATTTAATATTGTCGCTTCAATGACATTTCCCATAATTTTTTTAATTACTTATCTAGTACATTGAAAAATGTCGGTGCGTTTATGTTTCGAAGCAAAATTATAGGTGAACTAATTTTCAAACGTAAGTTACGTGATGGAAATTCCGGTAAATCGAGTGAATACAAGAATAAAATAAGTGGGATAATTTGCAATTTCATTTTTCTCTTTCACTGTATCGATTGATTTAAATGAATTTAATTCGCCAGGCAATGTTTCTGTAACGATTTTTATTGCGAAGTTGATTTCGTTAAAATGGACATTTTTAACAGTTCAAATCACTTTTTTTCATTGATTAAATTTAATTCATCCCTATAAACTATGGGCTTGTCTATTCAAATACGTTTTATTAATATGAATGTAATCTATTAGGCCGTTCAAAAGTTACACTAACAATAACAGAATACATTAAAAAACTTTAATCGAATTTATTTCTTTAGAAAATAAACTAATTATACCGCAATCAATGCAATAAATGTACAAATAAATTTGTATAATTTAATTATACGCATAAAAAGTCTGGAAAAGGCAATTGATATCAATTTTCGAAAACATTTAATAATATGTTGTTTTCATTTTTGTCGTAAAAACGTCTTATTAGTGGAATTATATAGCGTTTTGACAAATCACATATTTTAGTACGATCAATTAAATTATTCAAATACATTTGAATATTATTCTAAAAAAAATCGTAGAATTTTTTACCATTTTGTAAAATATTCGCATAAAAGAAGTATTTCGTAATAAATAAAAAAACCAAATAAGAGTATTCTAAAAATTGTTGTATAAATTAAATCAATAATGACAATACATAAAAAAAACACAATAAAACTTTTATACGTTCATTTAAACTAATAAAGTAAATACCGCAAAACCGCGAAGCAGCAAAAGTCGATTAAAATACAAACAAAATTGAATTTAAAAAGTTTAAGTGATGTTATATTTGTCGTATTTTTAATTGAGTTAGGACTATATTCTAAAAGAAAGTTTAAAAAAATGTCATTTCAAAACAAAAGGGAAACAACATTTGTACGTTTAATAATTGAATATTGTAATAACATTATTAATGTTAAAGGTTATTATGAAAATCACGAGACCTTCCCTTAAGCGTGCGCACAGGGATCACAGAGCGTGGTATAAATTTAGCCCCAACGAATCTAATCTAGTCAACGTATTCCATTGAATTTTGTGATTGTTTTTCAGTTTTTAGCATTTTTAATAATTTAAGATAGTTGTATTTGTTAAATACAGTTGACAAGTTTTTTATAACTTCTGTATTACTATCGATCTTGTTTAATTATTCTATTGATCGATTGAGCTGAAGAAATTTTATTAAGTTAGCCGTTTCGCTTATTTGATTTAATCATTTTTTATCATTTGATTACTGATATGTTTTCATTATAACATTGTCTCAGGTAATATAATAAACAGTTTCCAAACACGCGGCACATAGTTACCACGTTTGCTAGTAATTTCTCCCAAATTAAAAATAACATTGCAAGTTGGAAATTATTATAAATTAACTTATAGTATATGGTATTCGATTCACGTTTTAATAGTCAATATTATAATATACCGGCTCTGACAAACTTTTTTTTGCAATATTTACTTTTAAGTATAAAAAAAAAATTAATAAAAATTAGTTCAATAGTATATCATAAACTATGGTATTAACGTAGACGAACATTGAAGATTGTACATAATGATAAGATTCTCAATGTACGCGAACATTTTCACATAGACCTTATTAATATAAAGTACAAGGGTATATAAGAAAATTAATGAAAACGAAATGCAAAATGTTAGTAAAAACACAATGAATGCAATGAAAGTTATATAATGGATATTTAGTTCCTAGTTGTTATTAAATGTATTTGGATTTTGGGATATTTTCATTTATTTATTTAAATTCTGGAAAACTTTCAACAGTTTTTATTTTACAACAAACAAGTATATTTTATTTGGCCTGGGAAAACAAATACTTGGTGTCAATAACATTTAAAAAAAATAGATATTTAGAGAAAAATTGTATTTTGTATTCAAAGACGAGTGCATTAAAGTACCTGGGATAACACGTAAATTCAATGGCTGTTTTTAGATTTAAAACAAATTTTCCGAATAGAGATTCAACATTTTGCTTTATACCCAGTGAAGTCTAGATGACGAAAAAATCTAGATGAACTTAATAAAATTCTTAATTCGGTGATTTAAATAATAAGTCTAATTCAATCAAAAGGTCTTTAAGCTATGACATAATTATGAAATTTTAGTTTTACCCACTAAAATTCGACGTAATTAAAATAAAAAAGTTTATAACTAAATTTTATGAAATGAAAATCGAATTTTAACGATTTCTAATTGTTTGGTTCAACAATAAAATCGGTCCTCAGAATTTGTTACTCGATTAAGTAAACAGCAAAATGGTATGCATAATGTACATATTTAGGTAATTCTTTTGATTCAAGTATGCTTGATAACAATAAAAGTATATTAACGTTATCTGTTAAACTAAATGGTTTACGACAGAATATTAATTTCTGAATATCGAACGAATAAAATAACGAATTAAAATATTTTCATCGACAGCAAACAACGATCTAAATAGAGAAAATTTTTTAAAATTTTAAAACGAAAATGAAATAAAATTTTTCGTTTCTGATTATTAACAAATATGATTGGGTACGTTGTTCTTTCGAAGTAAATGTCGTGTCTCGTTTATATTAATATGAACGAAAACAACGTTTACCATTCCAATTTAATCGTTTATTACTATTGACAAATATTGAACACGTTTTGTTTTAGTTCAAGATTTTTGTGAAGACCAAGTATTTGGTATAAATAAAATACAGAATAGTTAATTTATACTTTATTGCAGTTTTGTAAAATTCATTCCATTAAACTCGTTATTTTTGAAACGAATATAAAATGTTATTTTATATTAACGTAAAGTCATAAAAGTTTCATAATAGTCATTGTTAAGAACATTTTTTTCCGTTTTCTTAAATAATAATCATTAGTATTTCCTTAGTTGATTTTATGTTAGAAAACATATGATTTGAAAGTACTGCATTACCAGCAAAAATATTCTACGTACGCCTATACATAATTCCCTTCAGTCAATTAACATGGTTACCGGTTGTCGTCTTTTATTTCAACGATTTAATTTGTACAATATTCGATTTGATTTGATTCCTTTGCGAACTTATTATTTACAGAAAGCCGATAAAAGTTCAATGTAAAGTCTCTACTTAAACTAAAAACAAATAAAATGAGTATGTTGTGTCATATCAATGAAAATATACATATACACCAAAACAAATTTGTTATAATTACGATTAAAATATGTATACTTACAATTCCGTTCACAGTACTATAATAATTTAATATAATATGCCATAATTGTAGATTACGTTCAATATTATTATAATCAATTGTAAAAATCGAGAAAATTGTAAAAACATCTATACTTATTCATTCTTTAAGATTTCCAAAATGAAAAAAAACAACAACAAACCGGATAAAAAGTTCTCGCTATTTACATACGATAATAATGATTTAGATTAGATCAAATAAATAATTCTACGTAATAATAATTTATACATAAATCAGAAAAAATCGTCTTGATAAGACATGGGAGATTATTCTATTAAGATAAAATATACACAATAATTAATAGCGATGGGTTTTTAAAATACGACCGATTCAGCTCGTAATATTAATATTATTATTATAATGAATAATTCAAAAATCTTACAACGTATATATATGTATATGTGTATATATATATATATATATATATATAATATAAGTATATATATATATTTTTATTATAATATCACAGCAACTCTATGTCTGGTATTGTAACATCGGTGTAGTGAGGTTCGGATGGTGACCAGAATTCATCCGCAATGCCGATAAACTTTTATTGTACCACTCTTCCTCCGGCATCATTCCTGAAAATGAAACACAAATATTTCCGTATTCGATCAATTCGTCTTTTTAATTTTTACGTGCAATTATATCACGTTCCTCGGTAATTGATTGATTCATTTTACGAATTAAATTTCAACCATAATAAATAACAGGATAATAGGAAATATCATAACGTCGTAATAAGAATGAAAACGAATGGAACTTCAACAAAGGCCATTAAACGTAATGACGAAAAGTATTATAATAAAAAACCTTCAGAGTTGGCAGAATTTGATAAGTTAGATTTCGGAGGATTGAAAAATTAACGGATTCGACAGAAGAGGAAAACGTTATTGTGTTGTTGTCGTTTACATAATATAGCAGAATATTGGAAAGGATGACTTTGGAAAGCGTTATATTTTTAGAAATCTCCGTCGAACGAACAACAAGGAGAATCATTTAAAAAAATGTAGAAGAAATTCACAGGGATACGATTATTATGACGTAAACGAAGACGAAAGAAATAAACAGTGTTATTATGGAAAATTGAGAAACTATGAAACCATGACGTAGAGAAAATAAAAGGAGAAACAAAGCAATAATGGGAGCCGATGAAAAATAATAACTCATCTCATTTGTGACTCTAAAAACGGCAAAAATATGTATTGAGAGAAAGAGAAATAGAACGATGATGGGGGATAAAGTAAATGTTATAAATAGCATGTTTTTACTATTTTACAAGTTTTTAATAATATTAAATCAAAAAATCAATACGCAACGAAGGCGTGATAATCACATTTAGTAACGCGAAAACCTAGAGTATAATATTAGTTGCGTTCCAAACGACAAATATTATTTTAATTTAGTAATTGTATTGTTTTGTAACACCAAAAATCTTTAATTTTTTTCACAGTAAAAGATTATTTTCTAAATTAAAAAAATTAAAACTTATTTAAGGACTATAAGAACGATAGCCTTTATCGTGCTACATTAGAAATTGAGAAACAAGATAGAACATTATTACAGAAATGTAGATATACTCGAGTATTAAGCCCATTAAGTTGTTTAGATTAATCAATTGATGATTTTATTTTTAAGAAATATAAAAGTATTGTAGATATTTATACAAAAAAATATCCTAGTAAAAAAATGAAGAAATCAAGAATTTTTAAATAAAATTATGAATTGAATTATAAAATTTTTAAATAGTTTTTTACGAATAATTTTTTAAAATTTTTATATTGTTTTACATTACAATCGATTAATAGATTTATATATATTTTCAACTTACAAAATCAATGAGTTACTTTTTTTTACTTTTCTTTATATTACGTTTTCTTAATTTTCAAAATTGTTTTTATTTTTAGTAAAATGCATTTTTGGTCTTTAAAATGATGATGTGGCAAAATTTTTTAATTCAGTTTCGATAATATGATGATTTGACGTTTTCAGATTTATTATAAACTATAACTTTAAAATAATGTTTAATGGTCGAAATCTGATTGCATTACTGTTTTTAGCTTTAGATATTTCAATACCAATTAAATAACATAGTTATTTGAAAATTTTATTAAAAAACATAATTTTTGGAAAAAATCAAATTTTTAATTTTTACTTAAAACATATCCAAAATGAGTAAAAATTTCACAATTTTCTAAAAAAAATTAAAATTCTGTATCAAAAACATATATTTTTAATGTGCAAAAATATCTTATGTTCAATAATGAACTATATATTTTGTAAATGTTACTCTTAAAATATTGACCAAAATTCGGCACTGTCCAGTAAGATCCATTATTTCATTTTATTTTTATAGAAATGGTTTGATTTAAATAAATTAGTAGTTTGATTGTATTTTGTTTTAATATTATTTTCCCGAAAATTTTCGAAACGTGTAGATAAGATAATATATCGGTATTGTTATTTAAGTTCAAGAAAATATGTAATTATTTATATTATAATATATCATACACTATCGGTTGTAATAATAATAATAATAATAATATCTGACTTAATTTTATAACTAATAAATTATTTGTATTAATTCAAAACGTATCTATTTATAACAATTTTTGTGCAACCAATTGGAAATTTTTTTTTAAAACTATTTATAATATTGCACAAAGTTAATATAAAATTTTGAACACTCCCATTAATACAATGATGTACTTGATGTATTTACACGTGACAAATATATACACATTTATATTACTTTAAAGTCTACGCAACTGATTTCTTGGCAAATTATAATATGTATTCTTGTAAGTTTTTCTTAACGTATTTAAGTAAGTTTTAGAATCTTAAATAGTTGGTTTTTGTATTTACCTCAATATTGCTTACATACGAATTTAAGTCTGTTTAAAATTTAACTAAATTAAGTTTCTACTGAAATAAGAAAAACTTACATAAAAAAGCATCTAGAAAGTGTTTATATTTGAACATTTTATTTTTGTAAAATAATATTTCTACGTATCACGAATACAATCGTGGATGGTGTATTCGTGTATGATTTTAAATATACTCTTAATAAATTTTTATGTAATATTTATTAAATTATAAATTAAAAATATTTTATTTTTATAAAATTTCATTTAAAAATTGACTACAAAAAGTTTTATAAATTTTGGATACACCAATAAATACCCATAATAATATGTGATTACAATAAAAATTTCACATCTTAAAATAAATTTTTTATTTAAAACTTGACTATTAGTTCATTTTGTATAAAAGAATTTTTTAGCAGAGCTTAGTAAAAGGTGCTTGGTAAAACAATGATGTGTGTTTTCGCACAAAAAAGTATATTTATTTTCGTACAGGAAAAGTATTTCAAAAGTTTTATATATCCCTTTTATCGATTGGAAATTGGATACTTATAGTACTTTAGAATTATTAGAACTCCCAGTAGTATTCTATAAAGTCCTCTGAGTACTGCAAAAAAGAAAACGGTGACATTTTTCATAAAATCGTTCAAGTTTTTAGTTTGAAAGTACTTTATTTTAAGAAGGAATAAAAAGTTCCCGCGAAAACATTTAAATGACATACCATTCGGTTATACATTGATAGTAAAATATACGTCGTATAAAATAATTTAATGCTATTTTTTGTGGGAGAAACCCAATAGTTTTATTTATAAAAAAGCATATGATTATCCTAGATTTCATAATTTCTCCCTGTATACAATTATATTTTAGAATAATTCTTTGTCAATTTCTTAACGTACATATTATTACAACCAAATAAATAATCGTCGATTATTAATATACGAAAAATCAACCGATTTTTTACCCTTACTATTAAGATTATATTTTTTTCTTTTTAAATTACAAGTGTCGAAACAGTTTTTTTAAAATATTTATGCTTTAAAATAATATTTTTACTTTCAAAATATTTTCTACAACACTGAATTGACCAATTCATAATACAACACATCATTGTCCACAAATTTATCTGTTCAAAACGTAGTGATTGAAAATCATTTTTAGTAATCAAGTACTTCACGTGGTACTCATCCCTTCTTAAATAGAAAATTAACTTAAAATTCTAGTAGAAAACTATCTCGAGCAATATGTAAATGCGTTTTGCTATAAATGAAAATTGGTTTAATAAGTCTATACGAACACTCCAACCTTTAAATGTAAGTTAGGTATATAAATAAATAAATAAATAAATAAATAAATAAATAAATAAATAAATATATATATATATATATATATATATATATATA
>JAIPRN010000503.1:0-81364 GCA_025469175.1 Geopemphigus sp. TES_GeoC_2020 | reverse complement strand
TATATATATAATTATGCTACGCAATTTTATAAAATAGAAAGAATTGTTTCATTGCGAAACATTACTAATTTAAAACATGTACGTGATTACAAATATTTAGAATTAAAAAGCGAAATCAAAGTTAAAGATTAATTTCTTTTTATCATCGCGTTATGTTTTACCATTATATGAAAAATAAAATGACTACTACTAACAATTTGTTTAATCAAAATAATATAATTTTATATTTAACGCACGGTAGTTTCGAATTATAATTATTAATAAAGCATAGTTTATCTATTAAAAAAACAATTGTTATTGTTTAATAATATAAAAACAAACGTTTTATTCAACGTATTTATACGTGTATCGTCAATATTTTTTACTCACACATGTGATTATACGTATATATATAAATGTATTATTATCACCATGGATACACGTATTGACTATTAGGCTTACCCTAAAACTCTACTTGACGTTGTACTAGTAACGTTTGAAATTATAAAATCGCACAAATCTACAATAGAAATTAATCTGAAAATGGAAAAAATCAAGGAATCAAATGATGAACACGATACGTGTCTCAACTCCAAACCCAGGTATGGCGTCAAATTCCTAATATATTACCGTATCGTTAATTTTTATATTCGTAAACATGTAAATCTAAATGTATCAACACGAACCAACGAGTTTTGATATGTACTCGGGTTCAAACACAGCTATAAAATACATTTCTACGTTATAAACGTATTATTGTATAACAAATTATAGTATTATAAACCTTAACGATAAAATCGCATAAATTTGATTTTAAGAATGACAAAAGAAACGCTGAGGGACGTTTGCAAAGAGAATAAATTGTATATTATTCCCAGTCATAATGACGTACTGTATCTTCATTTTAAAGGTAAATAATTTAACCGTAATTATAAAAACCGTTTGATAGTATTTAAACAAAAAAAAGCTTTATTTATGTGCGTCTATAATGAATTTAAACGTTTCGTAACACCGTATCAATGTTATTACGTATTTATTTTAAGGATATTCGCGAATTGAAAACTTGGACGAATATTCCGGGTTGAAGTGTCTGTGGCTAGAAAACAATTGTATTACGAACATTTCTGGACTCGACAATCAAACAGAACTCGTTAGTTTATATATGCATCATAACGTAATTTGTAAAATAGAAAATCTGGATCGTTTGGTTAAACTTAATACGATCAATTTAAGCCACAATTTTATTAAAACCATCGAAAACTTAGGTTCGTACTACAAACGTATGGACGTAGTTCGAAAATATTAATTTTGAACCTATTTTTAGATATGTTACGAGAGCTCAATTCGTTGATTATAACTCATAACAAACTTTCTACAGCGAAGGACATCTGTCATTTGGCTGATTGTAAAAGGTTATCGATTGTAGACCTTTCGTATAATTACTTAGATGATCCGGAAATCGTTGACGTAAGTCGTTTAATCGTTATTTAACTAATAGTGCTAAGCGGATTACCGAATTTTATTTATAGATATTTGCCAAGATGGAATCATTGCGCGTTTTGTCTTTAACCGGAAACAGCGTTATTTCTAAGATAAAAAATTATCGAAAAACGTTGACTTTAAAATGTGTAAGTTCTTTAGTTATGTTTACTCGACTATAACGTTTTTGCTTTTTTTTTAAGAAATATTTAACAAAAATGTATTATTATTAAAAATGTATTATAATATAATTGAATACGATAAAATAAAATTATAAATTAATATAATTTTAATTGTTACGTGATAAACGCGTAATAATTTATTATCGTAATTTTAAATTAGTTATATTTCGTTCATATTTAACTATTTACGTATAGTTTCAAATTTGATTTGTTTTATTATTATAGAAAGAACTTCGTCATTTAGATGAAAGACCAATATTTGAAAAGGATCGAATATGCGCCAAAGCTTGGTTAGAATGTACTTATTGAAATGTGTTAAAATATCTGTACTCATATTTGTATTATTAGGAGTACGGGTGGAATCGAAGCGGAACAAGCCGTAAGATCCAAATTAAACGAAGAAGAACAAAAGAACATAATAGATTCTGTAAATGCGTTAATAGAATTGAGACGAAAAAGATCTACGCAAATTACAACGTCAACATCAAAGGACAATGGCGATTGTGACCAAGTTAATGAAAACGATTCGACGGATAATTTGATTGTTTCAAAAGATTATTACGACGAATATAGTTCTTCGGATGATTCTGTTGATGAAGTAGTTAAAACGAAACAGTTGGTATACGAAATGAGTAATGAAGATGATTCCGAATGTGACGTTTTAGAACGTCAGCATGATCAACCACAGGGCGATATCGTAGAAACTATACGAGAAAATTGTAATTCCCCCATCAACGTTATCCCTTTAAAAAATAACGAAAATGTTATCGATAGAAAGATAAACGATGATTTTGGAAATAAGTTGGTAATGGTCAATCAAACAAAAAATATTAATGACCCGCCGCTTGAAACGTGTACTAACCATTTACAAACATTCTGTTCAAACATACTTGATTTTTAATTGTAATCTAAATAATAAGAATAACAAATATAACGGTAATATAATAAATAATATTTATCTATCGGGTTATTGATAGATAAAAACAATTTAAAAACTTAAAAAATCCGGATATAATTGAAAAACGCGATACTTTGAAAGTACATATAATTATCATAATTCATATACTTATATATGATATCTGACGCAGATGACATATTCAGTTCTTCTATATCTAAAACTGAACGAAAAATTCTATTTTAACTTCGATTAAAAAAACAAAAAATTAAGCGTAAAATATTTCGAATTGTCGTATTAAAACGATTATATTATTATTATATTATTCGTAAAAAGCGTATATTTATCTATAAACCTCTGTAAAATGTATGAAAAATCAATAATTTACGAGTTGTACACAATTATTTTTTGGACATTACGAGAAAAAAGGAATCAATACTGTTTGGATGTTGAAATCACGCTTCTCATAAAACAAACTTAATGAAACAACAAGTAAAAATCGAAAAAAATTATACAAACGAATAGTAATATAAATGACGCCTATATAATTCATAGTTTTTTGGTTGATTTTGTATTAGTAGGATTAATATAATAAGAATACACGTAAATATCAATAAGTATTAACACATTTTATCAATTACTTGACGTAATATTATAAAAGATTATTCGTTATAATTTAACAAATCGATTGTAAATTGAATTTAATTAATAAAATAGCTCGCGTTTATTATTTCGATTATTAATTATTTTAATTAAATTGAAATCCACGTACATATAATATAGATATCTATCTCGTGTATTGACTTTTAAGACATTTTGTTTCGTTACATATTTTTAAGGCTTTATAAACATTTATAATTTCATAAACACCTTCAAAAATATCTATAACGATTCCCAATAATTTTATTAGTTATTAATTTTCAAGAACAAGAAGTAAAAACTCTTTCAACGATTTTTTGTAAGATTCAATACTCAAATTCTGAATAATAACAAGTTCTTCTAAACTACTGACTTCTTTAGTTTTAATATTTACGTTCGCCTTTAGTTGTTTAATTTCATCTTCAAGGTTATTTGTTTGCTCGTTAAAAAGCCGTTGGCTTTCGGTTATTTGTAAAGAATACTGTTCTTTCATACATTTCAATAATTCCATCATGTCGGTCATAATCTCTTTATTTTCACGTTCATCTTTAGCTGTTGTTTTTAAATTGTTTACGTCTAATACAATTTGGCTAATACGATTGTCAATTTCAGTGGTCTTGTTTACGAAAATTTTTGTATTATTTAAATCTTCCGATTCCTTAGTTACCTTCCAATCGCGTATTTTATCGATATCATTTTTAACTCTATGAAAATATCAATTACGATTCATAATTATTTTTATTATTCTAATATTATAAACAGACGTATACTTGTTCAACTCATCGTCCTGCAAT
This sequence comes from Geopemphigus sp. TES_GeoC_2020, assembly GCA_025469175.1. Taxonomy (NCBI): domain Eukaryota; kingdom Metazoa; phylum Arthropoda; class Insecta; order Hemiptera; family Aphididae; genus Geopemphigus; species Geopemphigus sp. TES_GeoC_2020. Next base: position 77,396 of record JAIPRN010000503.1, on the reverse strand, counting down.
CTGGTTTTATCCACGTTTTGCTGAATTTCATTCGATAGAATTTCATTTTTTATCTGCGCATAAATTATTATTTAACATTATAACCTATACAAGGACAATCAATAGACTAGATAAATATAGCGCGCATGCACACACACACACCTTTAATTCCTCATACAATTGTTCGATGGCCTCTAATTTTATTTTAGTTTCACGATTCGAAAGGATTACATCACTTACATCATTGTTATTCATTGTCGTCTTCTGACCCTATAATAAATATATTTACAAGTAAACGTGTTTAATATAAGCTTATATTGTATTGTTACAATAATTAAACAGCAAAATGTAATTTATAAATATTCGTTTTGCCTTTATAACTCATATTTACTAATCGCTGCTACCTAATACGTAAATAACGAGTTTGTACGTTAGTTAATTACGTTCGCACTTTAAAAACTACGTTTTTCATTTTTTACCTGTATTTCGTTTGAAGTATCCGAGATATCAATATTACTCGATAGTTGTTTACTGTTGGAGCTCTCTTCTACTAAAAATTAATTAGAAAAATATGTATTTTATCAACGTTTAAACGTCTAATTACGCAAATTAATAAATATATACTTTCGACTTCTTCAATAATATGGGCATTATTATTGTCTTGGTTTTCCGTATAATTGTGGACAACAACAGTCATAGGAAAATTTAACATATCCGAAACCAAAGTATGTACTCGCGTGTTTTCCGTTTCTTTATAGCGACCATTAAAATTCTGATATGTAAAAAATTACAGGCGAAAAAAAAACGGTTTTAAAATTATACGGATATTTTCCAATAAAGTACAATTAACAGCCTCTATTTCGAATGTTTTAGTGTTTATGAGAGCATTTCAAATTGTCTTTTAATAAGCCCAAAGACGTGTCGAAACATAAATAATAACGTTAATTTAATTACAAATCGTGGATTCCTTACTATTGGTAAGTATGTAGTCAAAGGTACCAATGGTTCGTTATCTCGAGGAAATTCATTAAATGGTTCGTTTAATTCGCCATTTTTAAGTTGCTTTATTAGTTTATCTAAGTACGCGTTTCTAAGTGATATTTGGCGTTTATCGACTTTAAATAATTTATTAAGCCAAGCTCGACACAATCGTAATTCTGGGAATAAAATTATTTACGGATATTTTATACACTAGGATATTTAACGATTCATGAGAATTTATTCCTTTAAACTTCACGAATACCGTAATTGGTCCATTTAAACGTTTTGAAGTATAGTTGAATTTCTTTTATGTGCATTTTAAATTCTTCGTCTAACTTTTCGATGGTCTCCAATTCGTGCGCCATATTTCAAAAACAAAACGTTATATTATTAAATAAAATTTACAAAAAAATCGATTTTCGTTAAAATTACAACGTCATTTTTACTCAAACTATAAAAAACGTTTTCATTGTTTTGTACGTATAAAATAAAATAATTATAATTGTATCGATATTTGTCAATCATTATCATATTGGCATGGCTACGCGTGTATTAACTCGAATAATAATTTTTTTATTAGTAGACCTACTTCGGTAATTTGAAAATTACAAATTCTCTTACCACGACCATTACCGTAATCAATATATCTTATACCGATCATTTAACCAACTTGAATTTCCGTGGTCTACAAACATCTTTCATTCCGAGGAAAATTATAACGTCGGTTTGCCTTTAAATATCATTTCACTAGAGGGTAGTTATGGGACTATATCTCTCCCCTAATAATGTTTTCGAAATGTTTCGAAAATAACGCGACGTATGTACAAATAATAGACAATAATTCAAAATAATTACAAATACATTAAATTGATCTAACGAAATCATTTTCCCGATATAAAAATAGTCGCTCAATATTATTACGTTTCGCGTTTCAACATGTTTTACATGCACAGGTTACAAAATAAACGATTCAACGCGGTCGTACATCGAAAATCAAACTCTTCAAATATATTATTTTCGGTGGCATTAATCATAAACGAGTAAATATCTTGTATTTCATTATTACATTAAAGTTAAGAAATTATTTATTTATATATATCATACGAGTTAATAATTTTAAAAAAACGTATTGCGTGGTTTTAAATATTAACATTTAAAACTATAATTATAAATTTGAGTAATTTGTAAAAGTTATAGGTAATACTGTTCTTTACATTAGTATTAAACATTAAACGTCTCATAAATGTACGTATGCGATAGTTTTTTCTTAATCAAAAAATGTCACGCGATACAATATATATTTATACGCGACAATATTATATACAAACTATTGCTTGTTATAAATAGTATAATATAACATATTGTATGTTTTCTAATGATATACAATAACTGTCTAGAGATTTTTTTTAACTTTTGGATTTATAATTTAATATATATTATAAACGAAATTAGCAGCAGGTTACTCGGTTAGCAACATGTTTAGTGGTTATATACCCCCACCGATAACTAGCCACGTGTATATTTTAATATGTATAGACATGAAAAAGATGGAGATTCGGCCAGTTTGTGAACTCAATTGAGCTGGTGTATATAGTTCTCGGAAAATTAGTAGTATTTTGTAAGTATGTAATATTAATCTATGATTCAAATTTTATAAAGATTGGACGAATGGTAAAGTTAATCAATGACGTAAGATTCGATTATTCAAATTTTAATTTCTTATTTTAAGGAAATAGAACGATTTAACTTAAAATTGTAACTAATTTTCGATCAATGGAACTTTATTTTTAATCGCGTTTAATTAAAAATAGAAAAAATATAATTTATGCGTAAAAAATTATTATACGTTATTATTTATATATTGTATTATGTTTGGATAATTTTAAGCGTTTACAAATTATATATATATATAATTTATTTATTTAACGAGTTGACATTTTAAATCAGTGTTTTTATTTTTACTTATTGTTGATTTTACTTTAAACATTTAGATTTAACGTGTTAATAACTAATTTTGTTTGAAATTAATTCTTTATATTATTTATCGGTATAATAATAAAACCGCGAATAAATAAAACTCTCTAAACGGGGAGTAGGGTGATGTTAAAATTATAATTATTATAATACAAAATATTTAGTAAACGTAACGATAGTAACGAATAAAAATAAAAGTATATAAATACGTAATTTGAAGTTCTTAAATTAACGTTAGTATACTTTCTGAACTTTTAAAGTAATTTATAATGTCATTGTACTTTTGTATATTATTATTATTATTATTATTTAGTTTTTTAAATGTTGTAGTTGTTTAAAATTTATTTTCACGGTTTAACTGAAAATTTGTAAAAATTATAGCTTAAGTCTAAATAATCCGTAATAATAGCGTATGGTGTATATATATATATATATATATATATATATATATATTGATTAACTTACTACAAAATACAATTATTTTAGTAATTCAATCAATTACGTCTTAACAATTCATTATTAAGATTATTATAAAATCATAACAATCGTAGATTATAGGGAAATTTTAAAAATATTTATTAAAATCGAAATTTTCGTCGTTCTTTTATTATATTGCTTATATAATAGCTATTAGTGTTTGTTGTTGTTTTTTTTTATTATTATACCTACCCGTTGTCGTTTTTAGATTCGCGATTTAATTTGTGACCCGTTTGATTTCAAACGTGACATTTTATTCGACTTTTGTAAAAAAATAAAAACGAAAAATAGTTAAAGTTCGCGCGAATATGATTCGCTAAAATAATTTTTCGCCATTTACAATTAGCGCACGGCCTAATATCCTTAGCGCGTATAAAAACCATACCTATTACATACCGAAGTCGAAAGAACGGTTTAAATAAAAATATACCCAGAAATAACGATTAATCATTGGCAAGATTAAAATCGTGTATGCTAATCAGCAAAACCGGTTGTTGTTCTGTCCTTATACGATGCAAATAGTGCCAGGGGAGCTTACCACGTCGTTCCTTTCCACTGATCGTAATTAGTTGCCTGCGCAATCGGCATGAATGAAACAATTTCTCGACAGAAGAGACTTTGGACGGTTGCCAAAAGTAGATTTACTCAGGTCGATGATCCCCAGCGACCGGATCGTATATTTCATTTCGAACGTGAAATATAATTCTATAAAACGAGAACGGTTCTCGGTTCGTACCAATGAATTGTCGTCGTCAAAGTCAACCGGTACTGTTCAACATGTCGGGATGGTCGGTTAAAAAGTTTGCTAAAAAAATCCATTTCGTACGGGGAAACAAAAACAACCCATTCAACCGGCGCGCCTTCTATTCGCGTTAGTAATTATAGTATCCTACCTCAACCCGAAGCGAGTCGTTTTTCGCGGCAACTTGCCAACATATATTACATGAATGATACGGTCTTCCATTACGGCTCGAACCAAACTATCGATACAACTTCGTGGTTCGTATTATAGTTTGTTCTGGAAGTATACCGGTTGTTGCGTAAAATATTTTATCGAAACGCGTAAAATCGAAATACTTTCACACGGGGCCGCTTGTTGTCTGCGCTAAAGCGTATTTATTTTCGAATTCCGCGACTTTAACGTTACTTTTTTCTTTTTTTTTGCGCGCGGGGAGGGAAGGGAATTATCCGTTATTATTAAACGAACGATATTCTAACGAAAAATCGCTCGATTGTATTTATACGTAGGTATGTGGGCTGTTTTATTTACGTCGAAATTTACAATCAGTATTCGTGTACGTTTTAGGCGAAAAAAACCGACATTTTTTTACGTCAACGAGATCCGTAAATGTCAAAAAGACGATGAATTTTCGATACGTGTTAGCGTTGATTTTCGGCGTACAAACGTCACTCGGATCGTCAAATTCTACGTTTAGAAAACACAAGGTACTACCTCCTATATATATAAATAATTTGCAGTGGCGTATTTACAAACATTTTTTTGAAGGGGCTATCATAATAATGAAAGAAAACACCAATATTATCGTGTACACAGATTTTATTAGAATTTTATAAATAGTTTCTGTATAAAAACGAATTAACGAAATCGAAGAAATATTTCCATGAAATGTCGAAATATTTCGTTTTACTACGTACGATTATATTATCGACACGTTTGAAATTTGAAATCTTCGAACCATCTCTTTGGGAGAGGGGAAGAGAGGATGGAAACTCACCACCATTCCCGTTCCTATAAATACGCCACTGATAATTTGTGACGTCGTCTACACCCGACGGATAATTCTAGTCGTATTTATTTTTACGTAACGGAGCGTCCGTCTCGTCTCCAGGTCCATAATATCGTATTGTATCCGGACAAGCATTCGTGGTGTACGAGCACGTCCATCAAACAGGTCGTGTCCGAAGTGAATTGCGATCCCGTGGAGATCGACAACCGCGTTTGTCTGGGCGCTTGTTTCAGTTACTCCATACCGAGAACGCTGCCGTCCAACAATGGCGACGAGATACACTCGTATTGCGACTCGTGCCAGCCCGTGAACACGTCGTGGATTCCCGTAAGTATAGCGCGCGTACAAGGGACGAGGGCGCGCACGCATTATTTTCTCCATTCGATTAGGTACAATTGACGTGCGCCGGTGGGTCGAAGAACCAAACGAAACACGTGCAATTGATCGACGAATGCAGATGCGCGTCGTGCGGTCGTCGTTGGCAGTTCGAACGTCCCGAAATCGGCGACGCGTACCTCGAAGACGGTATAACATCTACGGAAGCGTCGAGGTGAGCAAGTTGAACGGCCACCGTTTCGTTTGAAATAATACCCTCGCGATTTTTACCTCACTGATCGATAATAAGAATCCTTTAGATATCCGTCGGAACTAACGAAACTGAATAAGCACGACGAGAACGCCGAAGACGAGGAAGACAACACCGACGCGCCGGACACCGTTGCAAATGTCGGTGATATTGAAACGGACACGATGACGGTCGTTACTGCAACGCGCGTTAGTTAACGCGTGTACGTTATTTTGTTTTTAGATACTGAACGTTGCCGCGGCCGACCCCACGGGGCTAGTTGGCACAAAAAACATTTGGATCCGAGGGCCACATCATTCGAAAGTAAACGAACATGAGCGACGGTTAAAAACGAAATAACGTACCGACGGAAACGTTTGGGTTTTTAGATATTGTTGAAAAAAGGAACGGTCTTCGACGTCGCCACCAACGAGGAAGCCCGGCAATATTTAAGAGAAGACACCGACGATAGGAATAAACTGTAGTTCTCCGCGCCGTAATATTACAGTTTTATATTCAATCATAAATATATACGTCGAATTAATAATGGATTCGTCGAACGAAACTAACGATTATTTTACATAGGCGCGCTGCCAATCGATTCGTGAAGTTGTTTCAATAACGAGTCTAAATCTATGGCGTTTTGTTTGCATTGAGCGGCCATTTGACCTTCCGGTAATTCTTTAGGCTCGTATTTCAACATATTTTCCGCTTGTTCTAAATAATATTTCGAACTCTGCGGAAATATACGTATTTCAACTTAGCGGCATATTCTATATGGCAATATATACGTACAAGTGTCTGAAAACTTACCAACAGAGATTCCATTACGGCGTTAACGCCTTGGTTAGATCTTCTCGCGTCTTCCGCCATCACGGCGTGTAGCTCGAACATTAAAGAACCCCTTATACGACATTCGGCTGGAAAAATAACGTGCGTATTTTTACGTATTCGCCGAGCGTGCGCGCGTGTACATTTCACGTCGTTTCGGATTCTCACCGGGAAATAGTACGTTCGCTATTTTCAATACTTTCAAACACAGTTCTCTTTTGTGGTTCAACCGCTCTTGGGACAATTTATCCAACGGTTCGCCTTCCACCTGCCCGTAGAGTTGGGCCAATATCAGACGGATCTCGGTGAAATAATAATGGTTAGGATGCAAAGCGCCGGCCGACACGTAGTGGTTCAGGAACATCCGGCAGTGTTTTGGATCTCGTCGGTTCATAGCCGCCATGTCTTTGCCCACGTGGGCCAAGGTGCGTTCAATATCGTTCGGATCGGCGACCGTGGAACAAAAGTTACATATCCATTGTACGTCGAACGGATCGTTGGCGGACTGTTGGACGTTCGGTAACGCGTACCCCATACAATCTCTGAAAAAACGTACGGGCGTATAGAAATGACGCCGGGGTACCGACGCGACCGCTATTACTCACTCGGCTGCGCATTTGACCGCGCTGAAGTACGTCCCGAGTTCCGTGGGGTCGGAACACCTAGGACATTTGCAGACGAAGAATTTCGTATCCGCCAGATGGGCCAGCCGTTGGGCGGTGCCCCATAGCGGGTCGGTGTACATGATGGACAGGTGTTCGCCGGCCTTGATCACCGTGTCCCTAGCCCGGATCAACAGCCGGCCGTCCCGCGTAAACGTCTTCGAACAGTTGGGCACGCAACTGTGCTCCAACATGGAACCCATGTCGTAGATGGCCACGTGCGGTGGTTCCGTTAACGGTACTTCGTGCCCGTTCACTTGGACGATACCGCAGACGCGGAGTATTTCGTCGGTCGGCCATTCGGTCGGATCTAATTTGAAAAACCGGCGCAAGTAATCGGCTATCCAAATTTTGTCCGCCTCGTACTTCGAACCACCGCGACGGCCGGCGCAGTGCGACTCCAACGAGTTTAGTTTAGCCCAGACGTCCGGGTTGTTCCGCTTTTGGTACATGCATCTGATTACCGTGATCGATTGATAACTGGGGTGAGGAATTGTGAAATCTTTGATCTCCACCTACATATCTCAATTTACAATTTTTGTCGATACTTAGATCGTGAATCATAACGACGTAACGCGTATAACGCGTTAAATAATATCGATAAAATGGCTTATTATAAAACCCTCCTCACTCACTTTCTGCTTCCTCCTCGTGACCGTCCAGTCGCATTCGGCTCTGTGCCATTCATCGTCCCAACATTTGCTGTCCGAACACATCGGCCATCCGCATTTCTCGCACCTCGTCGCCGTCTCCGCGCTCACCGATTTCAGACATCCCAGGCACACGGGACCGGTAACTTGCGACGGACCCCGGATCAACGGCCGTTCGATCAGTGCCACTTGCCATTCGGGCAAGTCTACGGTGGCAAACACGTGCCTGCCGACTGTCGGGTCGTCGGCGATCTGAACGTTTAAGAGAAAATACTCGCAACGAATTCGGACGTATTCGGCTCGCGCGCTTACTTACCTCGATTAATTTTTGGTTAACCATATCGCCGCGATCGAAATGCCCAGAGATCAACGGTTGGTGGATACTGCGTGCGGAGACGGATTACCGCTCTCTATACAGCGGCGTACATAAATAGAACGGTTTTCGTGAGAAGGGAACGTATTAACGCGTGTTTAAAAATAGAATCAAATTTAAAACTAGATCACGACGGTACGTACGCTTCTATACTGTTGTGTGCCGTTGTATCGTGTTGTTTTACGAATTTTGACGATTTTTGCAGCTGACTAAAACGTGCAACACGCGCTATACATAAATTCTGACACTTATTCACGTCGTTTGAAAACCATATTCGATTTTATTATCGCGTTATGGAAACGTTTTGCGAGAGGAAATATTTTTCCAACTATAGTACATAAATCGTGTAGATAATCAACGACGATCAAACTTGATTATTATAAAATATATTTTATCGATTACTTTATATACGTTATTATTTTAAATAATAATCGACGATAATATAAACTAATATTTACAAGAAATACGTGACTATTACGATCCCTTCGGCCAATGTAATAAATATAATAATGTAATAATACAATGGGTTAAAATTGTAATAAATAGACATTCTAAGAACTAGTATTCAAACAAATCGTATTCGCTTACAGGGATTAGTATAAATTTCAAAAACAAAATTGATTGGTTATTTAACATTTATTGATAATCTACATATCTACACAGTTAAATATGATAAATCAGCGTCTTTTGACAATAGCAATCGTCCTCTGTAGTAAATATACCTGCGTAACTTTCTTTTAAACAACAATTTTTTTTAAAATGTTAATTCATTTTCAAGTATAAAAAAACTATATTTAGTAAACGTAAGTAAATCCATTACAACCTATATTACAAATATACATAACATTTACACATGTAGAATTTCAACAATACACTAAATTTTATATTTGTATTAAGTCTCCATCAATAGTTCTTTGTTGTTAGTAAAGAGTCTGGCGTATAAATCACCAAATTGTGTAATATTTTCAATCATGGTAAGCCTTAATGAGTCCAAGTATGGTTTTGGCGCTGTAACTGATATTGTGTCTCTCCACATACCGCCGATATTGTTTCGTAAAAAAAGAGCTGGTGCAGGTATATGATCCCTTGTATATGCCCAAACACAATCGCGTAACACTATTAGTATCTAAACAAATGTCGGCACGAATACAATACAATAACGATAATAAACTTGATAATTAATATTTTTTTACTTGTTGTGGTGTAAGTTCTTGGACAATAACACCTAAGACATCTAAAGGTTTAGGTAAAAGCTGACCCAGTGACATGGTGTTCAATAGTTTTACAGTATCGTCCAGCAATTGTCGATTTTCTTTCGATTTTCCTTTAGTATGGTTTACTGCCCCCCAATGGTTTATTAAACAAGCACAGACTGCCCGTAGCAAGACCGAACAATAACATAACGCAGGTCGATGTCCAGCTAGTATTCCAAGTATTGTCCAGAGTATTGGTTTAGTAGAAATTGTGTGATAAATATGAACATCCCTTTCTATAGTAACCTAAAAAATGTAAACATTTTTTTATATTTATTTTGAGCCCAACGGATTTGGATTGTTTTACTTTTGTAAAATCTTCATCAGGCCATGGTAAACCATTATACATTACATCTGGCGATATAAACTGAACAACTAATAGTGCTAAAGATACTACTGTATCCAATGTTGGTTCAAACGAAAAACATTCATCAGATGAATAACAAGAGCGCAAAAATGATACAAGACGTTGTTCATTGAAACGTACAATTTTGGCGTCAAAAACAGGTGTTTTATATTTTGGATGCAATTCGTTTTTATCAAATTTTACACCAATTTCTTCACCGAATAATGAATTGAACTCCTTTCAAATAAATATTAATATTTTATTGGATCAATTAAATCAAATATTACAATACAAACTTGCTGTAAAAATGATCCCATTAATGAAGTCTTTTCAAGCGGTTGAATTATGTAATCATTACGTCTATTATCAGGCATTACAAACAACAAAGAAAATGGTTCTTTCAGTACACCATCTAAAATATATTTCATAGCAGCTGTCCTAGCTATTGATGACCTATAACTAACAGTATTGACAAATTTGTTCATTCGAAGACACGCTTTCAGTTTAAACATTTCGTCTGTAAAAAATAAATGAAATAAATATCGACACAAATCAAATAATAAACGAAAAATATTACAAACCTTTTTCTTTAAATAAACAAGTGTAGAAATATAATACAGCCGCTTTTACACAATACAAAACTTTAGGTACAGACATTTCTTTCATGCATAATTTTGTAGCAATTTTAGATAATATTGATGACAATAAGTGAGCGGAATACATGTCTCCACTATGACAACACTCAATCATTGATCGACATATTTTATCTAAATGAGATACTACCGCCAATGATATGCCGTGTAGTAAAATACCTTCAGGGGGATCTGATTCCAAACTATAAATAAAGTTTAATTGTATTGAAACTAAGTCGCGTAGAATAACATAATAATTATATCATAAATTATAAATTACCTCAATAAAGTGTTAATATTGTTCCAGACATTGGATAAAGAAACATCACTTTTAACTAAAGCATAAACTAAACCACCGTCAAAGTGAGCCATATTGACACCAAACGATAAAATTTCAACTAGTGTTTCTAGTTGTGTGCCATTTTCACATTCAATTAACATTGTTGCTATATATGGTAACAAACACTCTTCATCCCTAATTGCTGAAATTCAAACAAAGTTATTTTAAATATTTTAGTTAAATTAATTAATTAAACTAGTCTAATTTACAACAAAAACAATATTACAAACCAATACAACTAATTAGTCTTGCAGATGGCTGAGCAACATCTACATTTGTTGATAATAGATATGGCTTGATAGTGTGTAGATTTGTGACCAATGCTTTGACTATGGGAGGTGTTGTACGGTTTGTTCTGAGTGAATATTCAAGTTCAGCGAGAAATAGATCTTTAAAAAAAATGTGATTATTAAAATTTGTTTTTTAATGGTATTAACGTTGTATACCAAATAATGATTGTGCACCAGTTTTAAGAGTTTTGAATTTTGGATCATCACAGTCAATTAATTGAAATATTAAATTGAATACATGTTTGATACCTCGGTCAGCATTTAATAAAACTTGTACCATAATATCCAATAAACTACATTGTTCTTCAAAATATTTTTTCCACTGTGGATATAATGGTAATAATTTATTCAATACATCTGGAGTGACTGAAATAAATTATTAATAGCACATATGAATATATCTTATCATTTTATGTATTTGTATTATACAACACTATTATATGACAAATACAAATAAAGTAAACATAATGTATAGAACATAATTTTTAATAATTTTTAACATAAATTTTAAACTATCAAATGTTACGTAAATTTTATTTAAAATTGGAAGGGATATAAATTAAAGTGTCACTATAGTCATAATGAAAATAAGTTTTTACACAAGGTACATTTTGATTATATCAACAACTAATAGTGAATTATATAGTTATGTGTATGTAGCTTTAATAAAATAATAATAAAAAAAAATAAAATAATTATTTTAACATAAGTGTTATTAATAGTAATGGTGATTTTAAATAGAGTATATAAATTAATATTTACTTTGAGCTAAATTTTCACATAACATAGACTTGAGTAATGTTGAGGAGCACATAGCCATGTGTAATAAAAAAGGAACTATAGTAATATTTTCAGCAGTCATTTTTTGGTGTTCTTCACTAAGACTTAACTATGTACAAAAATAATTGTTGATGAAAAATGTTAATAATTATCAAATAATCACAACATTATAGTATTGACAAACCTCAAATAATTTAAAAACAACATCTTTTATGTTATTGAAGTATGTTATTGAAAGGTGATCTAGAATTCTAATGAATGAGTTTAACTTCTCGGTCTAAACAAATACAAATATTTAATAATAATTAATATATTATAATTCGTTATATTAAAATCAGGTCCAAGAAATAAATTAACTTACATGTTTGAATTTTTTAGTAGCGCACATTTCTTTGATGCCACATAATAGCATATCCGTAATAACTAATGATGGAAAACTATCACCAATTTGGGCTAATACCCATTCAAAGCTAGAACTTTTATATCCTAACATAGTTTCTATAAATAAAGTATTTATGATATAACGTGTTCAAAAACAATTTTTAAATGCTTACCTATCATAGAATCAACCGATTGTTCTCCTTCTACTTTCACCATTTTAGCAATTGTCTTATTATTTATATCAACTAAAATATAAGCAACTGAACACTGCGACCAAAACCTAAGCATATCTCCTAAGGGCATTCTAGCAAATTCATGCATATTATAGTGTTTGGATACTTTGCCTACACACAACAATAATTGTCTTTTATATTTATAAATACAAATTCATACTCAGTAATATATTATATAATTACCTAATAACTTATAAGACCAATGCAATACAACAGGAGCCCAAACTAAATGATCTTCTTCAACTAGCCTTAAAAGTACATCTCGTATATTTGTCACATTTTCAATCACTTCTGGTGGAATAATTGGAGGTTCATGTCGTGATGATGTACTTGAAGATTCAACCCATGATGGCTAAAAAATTATTTTTTTATTAATTTATAAAATTATTAAGGGCGTTTTCTATTAGAAATATAGTACCTGAACTTTAAGTTGTTTCAAATATGTAGAAATGGCGTAATCAAAGAATTTTCCATAATACTCGAGAACAGCATCTTGTGCAGCTGGTAAAACTTTGAGCAATTCCATTGCACGAGTAATTTGATCAGTTTGAACATTGATGAAAGGTTGTTTTGTTTCGCTCAGAAATACAGCTAATTTAGAAAATTGGTCTTCTTGATGTTTTTTCATCTCCATGATTTAATGGTGTTCAAAGTGTAGTGAATTTTGTAAATGTGTATCGAATGTCTACATTAAAAAATTATTTTTTGATATCTGGAAATGCAATTACAAAAATATAATTATTGAAAAAATTCACTTTAATATATCTTTGATGTTAGTTCACCATATAATAAAAATTATATATTAATATTTATACATTGTCAATCTTTTAAAAAATTATTTTTTTGTATTAATTAATATATAAAATAAATTAAAGAACACCAACCTTCAATTTTGCAAGTTTCTATAATCGTATCACAACAGAACATAATTGATATCCACAATCGTCAGAACTATTTTTGCATTTAAAATATATTGATTACAGACAAATGACAATAGATTATCTGCATAACACCGATTTCCCATGGAAGAAACAAAGTAATGACGTTTTATCATTTTTAAATTAAATTTTAAAACAACTTTTGAAGTCGTGACTAGCATTAATTATTTTGGTTATTTGAGTTTTAAAATATATTTACTATTGACTATATTATTACAAATATATCTAAGTATAAATATTAACGCTATAAATTGGATTAATTAATAGCCCTGTGTTGAACGTCAATTAAACATTAAATTTTAGATTTTCAAAAATACAACATTTACGTTTCGAAAATTGTAATAATTTAGGTTTCAAAATTTACAAATATATCTTGGTATAAAGAAAATCTTATTAAATATAATTTTTGTCAATAATCTAAATAGTTATGTGTATACTAAATATCTACTTTATAGTTTTATATTTAGATGATCATTTTCTTTTTTATATTAAACAGAATAATTTTTTTCGTTAATTATATCAGTTACTAGATATATTAATGTATAATTATATGTAGGTAGGTTCAACCTGAAATCATACTCAATGTATTTCCAGACAAGAAGTATATTTCGATTTAATTATAAAAAAGAAATATAGATAGATGTTTTTAGATTTTGATCTACATTTCTCTAGATGAATGAATGGGGTAAAAATACAAGATAGAATAAACAATAAATATAAGAGTAGCGTCAATCGTGAATGAGGAAGATTAGACTTAGATGGTTTGGTTATGTTATGAGGAAAAAAGATTCGGAAGTGGTAAATACTGTTATGGAATTGAGTGTTGAAGGAAGAAAACCAAAAAAGTTGTTGAATACAATTGAATACGATATAAACTGCTGATGTGTGCATGAATGTGGGAGATAAGGTCAACTGGAAGTTAAGGACCAAGGTGGTCAACCCCAAATAGCTGAGAAAGAGGCAAGGAAGATTTTAATTATATCATATTTTAAAAATAATGTATATTTTTTGCTTATTTTATGTAGACATTGAAGACTTACAATAAAGTTCAATTAATGCATATGGATGCTTATTTATTCAGTCTTGAAACATTATAATACAAACTGTATTTTATTATGCAGAAAAATTATATAAAATATTTGACATAAAATGCAAATAAAAAAAAGAATCGTAAAATTATTATTATGTATAATTAAACATAATTTATCTGGTTTAATGAATTATGATGTGGGTATTTAAAAGTTGTTTAAATTGTTTTATGATTAATTCATGACAATAACAGTAGGATATTTTCATAATAAAATTATTGTAATTTGATTTAAACTTAAATTACACGATACACGTTGGTTTAAAGTATAAACTAATACCAATATAAATATTATAATTAAATACAGAGTAATGGTTTAAAGTAATCTATAAATGTATTTCTTTAACAATGATTACAATCGTCAATAGAGGCACATCTGTACAGTTGTAAGTTTGTAAAAATAGATGTATATATTGTTTGTAAATATTCAATTACAATAATGATAAAAAATTAATATAATTCGTTTAATTTTAGAAATCTATAATTTTTAATTTTACATCAATACTCTTAAAAAATGTAACAGCTCCCAATAATCAAAATACAAGTAATCTTTACAAGTCTAATTATACCTTATGTATTTAACACAATTATACAAAAATATGTTATATAATAAAAACTAAATATAACATTGCATTTTTAGTTTTGTAAATCATTCATTTATCATAAGTAACTGACCACATATAGGGTAAATATTTTGGTTTCATTGTATTTAAAAAATGTTGTCGACATATTACTTTCAATTCATTCATGGCATTTTGTTCTAAAAAATGTCTTACTACCTTTTCTGCAGCACTATTACGTTTATAATTTTCATACCTTTATTAAATTATCAATTATATATAAGAATATAAATTAAATAATTAATATATTATAACAGTAAACTGAACTTACTTTAAATATTTAATAGTAAGTAAAGATTCTAAAAAAGTTTTAAATATACGATCTGGTTTTATATTATATGTTTCTGCAATTTCTAATTTTAATTTATTTATTGTAATATCTGATAATTTATGTTGTAATTCTAAAAGCAATTTGGCAAGATTTTTTGATCTAATTATTTTCTTATAAGGTAAATTCTAAAAATAAATAAGTATTATTATTTTTTATTATTATTTAAATATCATCAGACCAAATTAATTACTTTATGACAATCGTTTTGATTAAATTCAGTTATTTGACATTTGTCAAATAGTTTTTTTCGTAATGTCAAATCAAATGCATTTGATTTGGTGAAACAAATGTCACATATTAGCAATGTGTCATGTGATGTACGCATTTTGTGTGCAACTAAAATAAAAATTTAATATTGATTATAAATGCTATGAAATTTTTTTTTTAATATTAGGCAAGGATCCAAATAAAATATTAAGAATGCTAATTGAGTCTAAGTATTTTCTAGAAATAAAATTTTAAAAAAAATGATTTTATAAATTTTTACTCTTCTGTTTTAGATCCGTGCTTAATTTACATACCTGGAATATATCGAATAAATTCTTTTGGGATGATGCTTTTCTTATGAAAATGTTCAGAGCTACCACAAATTACACAAATATTTTCCTTGGGACTAATAGAATAGGCGTCTTTTGGATTTTTCATGTAAGCTGGAAAGTTAAGTCTTATAGTTCTTGGGTTATCATTAACCAGTTTAGCCAAACCTTGAGTAATATACCTATATATAGTAATAAAATGAATACAAATTTGCTAATGTATATAGTAGTTTTTCATAGGCGTACCAATCAACTTTTCTATTACTACATGTTGACATTACAGTTCCATCAATATTTTCCATCAAACAATTGTCATAAAGTTTAGTATTTTTTAATGTTAAAGTAGAATATGAACGAACTGTAGATTTTGATTTAAAATGTATGTTGCCATTAATTTGTTTATACTTGTATGGTAGATCTTTATACTTTAAATATTTTATCATGAACTCATCCCATTGTTGTTTATCAGTTAAGAATAACCAGTTCCACCATGATATCTACATAAATGAGTATATAATTTATAAGTTCAAATATTATTTTATATAAATTACTTTTTTATTTCTAAGTTGCTTTAAAATCTTAACAGCTACATATGCATCTAATGCTGCATAATCAGATTGTCGATCATTTAACGTTTCTGCTTCCCAGTCACTCGCTCGAACTTTCCAATCCTTATCCAATTCACATCCCAGCAATTTATATGCTAGAGCTGCTAAGCTTCTTTCTTTTAAACAATATTCTTTTGCTAAATATCTTAAATCAATATATCCAGATATTTGTATATTGTAATCATTCATAAGAAAATTAGCATCATCCGAAATAGCAACACCAACTTTAATTATATCCGAATTACTCAAAATATTCTAGAATTGTTAAAAATAATTATTTATTATGTATAAAAGAAATACTAACTTGATTAAGCTGCATATATTTACAGATAAAGTGGATGAAATTGTTTTAAACTTAGACAGTCTAATCAAATAGCACATTCCATCACCATCAGCAATTTGTAATAATGCCACAGGTTGACGAATTCCATTTTGTGTCACCCACTCACAATCTAATCCAATAATTGGCAAGGAAGTACATGACCTAAGAACATTCTTTAAATGAATAATTAAATTAATTGGAAAATATATTACAAACTTTTCTAAATTAACTGCTATCTGTTCACATTGTTTGACTGAATTCACAACATCAATTTGCTTAACACGTAATTTTACCAATGATTTGAGTAATGGTATTTTGGAAAATACTTTAATCATCATCAGTTTAATAACCGAAAATACCATATTCGCTAATAAAACGTATACAATATTGTTATAAATAAATTAAACTGAACTTGTTAAAATAAAAATTATCTATGTCGAATACCACTATTTACTATTGCTAATAATGTCCGATATTAGTATAAATCCAATATACAAAATATTATGATAAAATAATATGTAGTTTATACATCCTCGTGGATTTATTTATAATGTTGTAATATTCCGCTAATATTTACTGATATCCATAAATATCAAAATCTTATCAATTTGATACTGGTTATCAATTATTATAATTCCTAAATAATCCGAATTTTCGAAAATATAGGAATTATAATCTTCGATTTATAGATTATATAAAATGTGTGATCTAAGTTTTGACGATATAAAATAATTTTCGTTATAATTTAGTTTGTATAGCCAAATACTCAAAAATATTAATCGCTATGCAATATAATTATTCGTTTCATACTTCCATACGTCATTATGAAAAGTAGTTTTAATAGATTTTTTAAGTTTATATATATATATATATATGTCTTATTTTAATATAAACATCTTAATTTCATAGGAAATAAATGGACATTTTTTAGTTTATCAGATGTCAATTTTTTTGTCGAAACCCCGGATAAATAAACGTTTAAAAATAACGGTAACTAAAAATTATCTACAAAAATCATTAATTTTAAAATTAATATTAAAATACATTATATTATTTTATTACTATTATAATTTACAAGTAATAGAAGTAATTAATATTCATCATCTCCCTCACCTTTATCCCATCTATTTGGGGTCAACCACAATAAAGGTATTATTGGAAGGTAATATTGAAGAGATTATATAAGAATATAATATATATTAATGCTTATTTTTATATATTCTGTAGCTTAATGTTGATTATAACGAAATACACCATCATTCAATCGAATGATATCATTGTATGTTTAAATATGTATCACTATTCCAGTACTCTAGCAGCTTTAGAAAATGTAGTCAACATTATATTGTGAAGCGTTTAGAAATATTAATTATAATCTATTATAATTAATTAGCTAATCAAAATTGAAAATATAAAAACAAATTAAAAATATGTATCACAAAAGTATATTTAATATCATAATCGTATTTAAAAATAATCAGCTAAAATATATATTCCAAAAGGTTTTACCAATCCGCTATATACTGGCTATATCTACTATATATTAAATATATTTTTCGGAAAGTATATGGTTGTATAAACTTTGCATTGTACAAAAATTTTAATAGAACCTTGATGATATTGATTATTAGCTACGATTACTTAGAAATATATTATTTGCACTATTATTAAATATAATGATCTATATTTAGGTAATTGTATATTTATATTTTAATGATATCGTAGTATATCCTAATAATAAATATATAATACCTCTGCGCTATTTACGTATAACATTTAGATATATCTATAATATAACATTCAAATGTTAAAATATAATAAATATATCTATTTGACAGTGTTTTCCTAACACGTCTAAACATTATGTATCTTCCAAATTGAACCTATAATATTTGACGTATCTTACACGTTATTTTGTAATAATACTTTATGATATATATTTATCTATACACACGAATTCCGGTTCAAGGGCCAGTGAGCCATGAAGTTATTCATGACCCTCCGTCGAAAGTATTATATTTTTAATTACATTTATTGTTTACCATCGAGTCATTGAAATCCGTATTTTATATTCAGATACGCATTAAAGTATTTTTATCTTTTTAAATTTTTATAATATTGTTATTAAATATAATAATTAATTTCACATGCCCTTACGTTTTCATATAATATATGAAATATATAATATAAACTAAACAACCGTCGCATTATATACTAATATAAATAGTATTTATTTTATCTGCGTTTTGATGAACTTATGTCCTATATAAGACAGATATTGCGTGTATTAGGCTATAAATATTATTTTTAAAAGTTATATCTTTAAGTTGGAATACATAAGACGAAAATATTATACAACCAAATTAATATACTTTACATATATACTATACTCTATTAATAAACAATATTTTAAAATCAAATGTTTAACTTTTTAATTTATCTTATTTTCCTTTTGATACGATTAAATTGTACGTATAAATTGACATAGTAGAAAAATATCGCCATACCAATGTATTTATGTATTTAAAAAATATATATTGAAGGAATACGACGCATATATTTGTTTTTTTTAAACTGCCTACGTTTTAGAATAAAATATATGACCAAGACACGTGATGAAATCAACGAAAAAACATTAAATTAGATATCTAGATTTCTTAAAACGTTAAAAACTTTGTGAATCATCTCGTAGGTATTTTCTAAAAGATAAGAATTATATAGGAAAAAAATCGTGTTTATTTTAAAATGTGTTATTCAGCATGGTTGTGCTATTATACACTTTTGTACAGCTTATAATATATTTGCATTTATTCATTTTAGACAGTACGCGTGGGATTTTAGGAAGGTAATAAAAAGCGTAAAAAAATCACTATAGCTGGAATATTACACAACAGAAAAATACCTATACATTATATGGTGTATAAAAAAACATTAGGAAATTATACGTGTTTTTAAACATTTCAAATATTCGATCTTTATCAGATGTACGTTGAAAAAAACCAAGCAACGCGTAAAGAGAAAGTAAATAAAAATAATAATATTAAAAACAGTTCGTCGCTGGTTATACACACACACTCACAATAATAAGTTATAAAGTAAACTTAATGTGCTATGCTACCAAATGTTACGAAATAAAAATCATATACGTGCGTGATACACAGCGTTATTAATTATCGTATACGATTTGTTGATCGAAACTGAAGAACAAAGGGTGTAAAATACTCAAAATTTGCGATCGTGCGCCACGCGTTATGTGTACATGGTTAACTTTAGACGTATCGTACGTGATCTATAATATATTACGCGCACCACTGATTGACAAGCAATGTGTGCGCTATTGCAAACGCGTGGCACTGCCTTGTCAAATACGATGTGTGACAAAAAGACGGTTTTTTAATATTATAAATCGTCGTCAGACCGGCGCGGGGAGTTACGTCGAACGCGGCGGCGGCGGCCGTTGCGCCAGAGCTTATTGCCGTCCAGGTGGGGACCTATACAGTCTCTCTTTCACGTGCGTTTCGCCAATCGCCCGCGGCGGCCGTTCGTTAAAGTTGCGGCGCCGAAATTTCGCCACGAGATGTTCGCGCGGTCTAGTTTTCCGTACGAGCGTTATATTTTACGTTCGTTCATTTCGTATTTCCAATAACACCGTATTGTCCCGCTAGTTTTACGATCACGAGAACACGGCATTGGCAATATATGATACGCGTCTTTTATTACGCGCGCGTGCGTACGCACGCGAATGACGACGAAACGACGACTACGAGAGCAATGTATATAGGGATATATATATATATATATATATTGAGATTGCACAATAATACAATTTCGTATATATCGTACGCGGTTCACGTCAACATCCCCGCCGCCGCCGGCACACTGCCGTCGCCGTCGGCATTCCATAAATTCCTCGACATACATAAACGTATATATATATATATACACGAGCGACGCACACGCTGTAATAACACCGTCCGTAAACCGGACGACGATATCAGAGTCACGAGCAGCGGCAAGCCATCGGCCGAGCGAGTGCATATAATAACAATATTAGGTGTATATATTATTATAAAAAATACACGCGTGTATATATATATATATATATATATATATATATATATATATATATGTATGCGTGAACGCGAGTAAAAATCGAGCGACCGTAGGACGGCGGATGATGGCTATGCGCGAGATCCGGTTCTCCTCTCGGGTCGCGCGGCGTTGGCGGCCTGTTGTACATACCTATATATTATTGTGTGTACGTGTATAATATACTCCAAGTACAAAATACCAAAGCGGTCCTACCAGTTGTGTTGTGTTTTTCCACGTCGTGTCGCGACTTCAATATTATTGTCGGTTGCGCGTGTACGTACGATCGCTGCGCCGCGTATCGCCGTGTACCTATACATTACTTTGTTACGACGTTTACGAAAATATGCCCTAAATAATATCGATATTGTTATGATTATTATTGTATATGGACTCGCCACATTTTTCACGTCGGGAGGAAAAAACTTTAGTCGCGTTTTTGCAACCGAATGAGGAATGTTATTATCCGTAGTCGAATAATACGTTTCATTACGCTATCTTAGATAATCGGACTGCACGTTATTATTCTAGTTACATCCGAATTAAACAAAAATCACAATGCATACGTCGTTAAAAAACAACATTTCTTTGTGGTTAAGAATAAAACAGGGTTGAAAATTGTCGTTGTAATAAAATAAATAGGCTAGTCAATTAAAAAAAAATCGTCGAGTGAAACTTTTCAATTTGTTAACTATATATACACGACCCGGTAGTCATTACTGTTTGTGATGGTTAAAAAATAAAATAATAATTCAGGTGTGTCGAAATCTTGAAGATTTTTCGTCAATTTTCATTAACTATAAGACGAAACGGTTTCGTCTTATTTTGTTTTTTAACTCCCATTTGACCGACGCGACTCGGCCTCCGCTACCAGTCGACACCACAACCGATACCGCAGTCGTAGTGTAATGTTGTTATTTAGTGTGAACGGTTTTAGTGTGTTCGGGGTTTTCGGTATTTGAAAAAAAATTATAATAATTAAAGTATGAAAATAAAAAATTAGATTTATTTACGATTGTTTTCGTATATTTTTGTTGATTAACTGTGCAGTTATTTTTCGACTAGTTTTAATTATCTTTTCGTAGTGGGGGGGACATCGGAATGTTGTAGCAATATGGCGGCGGCCATGATAATGGCACACTCGACAACGTAGACTCTTTGTTTTCGTTTCTGATAGTTGATACTGTTATTTTACAATATTTATTCGTCGAATACGCGCCTTAGTCCCTCAAAGTTAACGTCCGTCGTCCCTTACGCGTTTGTGTGTTTGTGTATGCGTGCTGAACACATAATCGCATCTGTTCTAAATGTGCGCAAAGTGCCGCGAACTCTGCGTGCTTCCAAAGGCTCTTGTTGGTGGTTGCGTGCACGGTACACAAGCGCCAAAACCCAACGACAAAATAACGATGCGCCGCCGGTTCTGAGGTCAGTACATATTAGGCCAGTACGTAATGCTTAGGTATGTTTACTACTGTCTGTTATTGCCTTTAGTCTTGCACCGTAGGTAACGCATTAAAAGTTTCCGTTTTATGTTCTTCGTCCCGCCTTTGAACGAATAATTGTTTTTCATTTAACACATAAGTGTTTGATCGACAGTATCACTCTTAGTAATATTTTGTTAATTGTCGGTACCAATTACTTGTAACAAACTAGTGATTCATGAGCCTTTAAGGATAAATAGAACAATCTGGAATATATTTTACCAGTGTCATTGGGTAGGTTATTGTTTTCATAATATACATACATATATATATATATATATATATATTAAAATATTATCGGGCTGTCGCGGTTTTATTTTTAATATTTCTATTAAAAATCTATATCCTTATTTTTTATTGGTAGGAATTATTAAAATTAAGTTGTTATCTTATTTAATACCTACCCATTTAGAATTATTTTTTAGTTAAATTAACATTTTGTTTAAACATTTGTTGAAAAATTAATTTGTTATTACAATATATCTTAGAAGATTTAACTATTTATATTTTTGGTACAATGTAGTTTGTCATAAATAAAATATTTAAAAATATAGATTGCTATCTACCTACTTTTCATTAGGTTATTGTTTGTAAAATATTAAATGTAATTTTAATCTGAATGCTGTTAATATAGTAGTGTTGAGTTGTTGTAATAAGACTGTAATTGGATATTTAGATGGCAGCTAAGTAGATGTACTTATTTATTATTTTGGTATAGCTCGAGATGTAAACTATTAGTTTTATAATAATAGATAATTATAAAAATGTAAGCCTTAGTTTTTAATAATAACCCTAATGTGTATTTGTTATAATTTAAATATATACTTCTTAATTACTCATTAGTTTTGTTTTATTTTATATATATAGGAATTCCTATCTTATGATAAATCATTTTTACATAAAACTCATTAATTTACTATTACCATGTGTCATAATGTCCTAATATAATGGTTTATTAAGTGGTTATGTAACTGTGTAATATATATATTATGAGATTTATTTTTTAAATATTTTGTATCATTCATTTTATCCTGTAAGTACTTATTATATTTATTTTAAGTAGGTGTTTCTATTATTGACATTTGAAGTTCATTTGATAATTTTAATATTTTACTTAATATTTATTTATTATTAAAGTAATGTTTAAAATATAAGAAGTATTTACAAAAATACATAATTTAAATATATTTTTTGGTTGTTATCAATTAATTTACCATTTTATGTTTTATTAAATATAATTATCTAAGTAATGACATGCAATTTAAGGAGAAATATTTAAATAATATCAAACATGATAAACAAATATTAATCTTAATTAAGTATTTATTTCGTCTAATAAGTATTATTATTTTATTTATTTTTCTTTAATGTCATTTTACCTAGTAAAATATATCTTATGGCTCGATATAAAATATGAAATACGGGATAATACTACACGAGTGGAACTTAATAAATATTTAGATAAATAGGTAATTGTATTAGGTACATATTTTTGTAGGTTCAACCATGTAGAGAGGTACTTCAAATATTAGTCTTTGATTAAAATATTTTCTGTTAGAAATTCTGTCTTCCAATTGTGATTAATTATTAATACTTTGTTTTAACATTTTTCGTTTTGTATATTTTTTATTTTTATTTGTTTATGAATAAAGAAATTACGAATGTTCTAGAGACTAATTTTTATCCACAACCATCAAAAGAAAAAAATTGAAAATATTTCTAATAACTATGTAGATTATTTTATAAAATTTTAATATAAAAACATTCAATAATTGTTCTATTATCATAACATTTTTTGTTATAAAGTTTTAAAAATATTTTAAATACATTTACATAGTACTGAATACATTTTGTATTTAAACTTGATTAAGTGTTTATAAAATATATTTTATGTTTCAGGTGTATATTTTCATCTGCTGGAGATCAGGGTATTATTCTTCTTTAACTAAGTAACCACAGTTACTTAAGTGTCAACAATGTAATTGCTATATTCAATCAATGTCTCAACACATTGTGTGACATAAGTGCTATGTGTGTGAGGGTGTAGTCCCTGTGTCCTCGGCCCCCAGTTAGCAATGGGCCGCCCGAGGAAGCCATTGCCAGTATGAACTCTGCGGCGCCTGTGTCGGGCAAACCATCTACCCGATCATCATCATCGGGCTACCGCCAAAAGGCATTGGCTGAAATCCGTAATTCATTATTGCCCTTTGCAAATATTGGTGGTTGCGACAGCAGTGCGGCCAGCTGCGTGTCAAGCATCTCAAGTGCTTCAGGATCAGCCACTTCGGGAATTGGATCTGTATCTGGCCTTAGTTCTCTTTCAAACAATAATTGTGTTGATAAAGACTTTATTGCTGTACGGCAGGCACTTTCTCAATTAGTTTCAATGGGGTACACTGAAGTAAGAATAATTTTTATTATTCCTTTGAAATTTAATTTAATATAAATTAAAATGAAATAAAAGTATCACGTCATAAAATATAGTTATAATGTATTATAATACATTTTTAAATAGGTATATACGCATGAATGTATAGATGTACTTATATGTATATTTTATTTAACTAATTTACTTTATAATAGTATAAAGAAAAATATGAAACTATTGAAAATAGTTTTAAAGATGTTATAGATGTATATTATTTATATTATTGCATATCTATATTTAAACATTTGTATATAGTATTGTACAAATGTATTATTTGAGGAAGCTGTGGTATGATCGTAATTGTTGACTTCTTTGGACGATCAATCACGGTTTAAATACTGGCAATGTTTAAAACAAGGTAAGTGCAAGTTACTTACTTATAATTTTACTAGTAAATGAAGTCATCTAAATTTTATTTGGGAAGTCATGATCGTGAAATCATTTATAAATTGTTGTAGTTATGGCAAAATAGAAAAATATACAATTGTTTTCATTGCTATTGAATATTAATATTTTAAAACTGATAATTAATAAATATAAAAATATTTAGTGTCTATTGTATGTACTTAAATAATAATAAGTAATTTACTTTTACTAGTTAATTTAAGTTGTATGAAATATAAATAAGTAAATAGTTGCATAAAAATTATTTATTCAACGATAAAGGATGGAATGTATCATAAAAAACTTTAAAACATGTGTATATAATGTATTATATAAAGTTTGTGTAACAATAGGTATTTATTTATTGTGTAATTTTGAATACTATGAATATAGTACTAGGTATTTATATAATTTGATAAAAAATTATAAAAATGTACTTGCTTATTTATTGTAATAATTGTTAACAAATATGGCCAATAAATATTAAACAAATATATGCTATTGTAAATTCTCGTATAATATAGTTTTATGAATGTTAAATTCCAAAACAAAAACACTTAAAATTCCATTTGAATTTAAAATAAATAAAATATATGTATATATTATAACAATTACTTATCAAAATGCATTTTTTCAAATTATCAAAATCAAACCTGTTTTTAATTTAGTTTATAAATACTAAATATAATACAAAATAAAAAAGCATTCTACAAAAAAATGTTTACTATTTTACCACTGAATTGATTTTTTATTTTTTTTTTAAGACATGAGGTAATGAGATAATTCTTGTTGCTTTTGATTTTATAACTAATTAGTAATTAGTTGTAACAATATTGAATACAAGATGATCAGTTAGGAATTATACAAATATTTAAATTGGTTTAATAATTATCTTAGATTATGTTGTAATTATAAATATACTACTTTGTATTTCTCCCAATTATATAAGGTTAGTCATCTTTATCTTCACTCTCTATGTCATCCAACTCCTTACATTTCATAATAACGAACTAACACAGTTAAAAATTATAACGAATCACTGGAAAGAAACTTTTGGGTAATTTATAATCAATTATTTGACCACATTTGATGTATATTTTATTATTTAGCACCTATATATGCATATATTTTATATTTATTATAATTTTATATATTACTTACTAGATTGCAATAGATAGTATTATTTTTTTATAAAACTGAAAAATTGATTTATTTTTGTTTATTTCCAAAACAATTTTTTTTACATTATAAAAATAAAGAAAATAATTTGGCTTATCTAAATTCTTTTTAATTTTTAACCAATTAAAATGTATAATTATGCGTTAAATATAAATTTACATTAATAAAAGGTAGTA
The DNA here is from genome assembly GCA_025469175.1 of Geopemphigus sp. TES_GeoC_2020. Taxonomy (NCBI): domain Eukaryota; kingdom Metazoa; phylum Arthropoda; class Insecta; order Hemiptera; family Aphididae; genus Geopemphigus; species Geopemphigus sp. TES_GeoC_2020. Next base: position 50,722 of record JAIPRN010000503.1, on the reverse strand, counting down.
AGTTATGGAGTTGATTCCATTGAATTACTCGATTAAGTATTTAAGTCTTGTATTGTTTTAAATTTGAAGCAACGATACAATTTAGCATTTAACAAAATTATGTTTAACAAAGTTTAGTTAATTATCATTTTTTTGTATTTTTGAAAATTCAAACCATAAATACTTGTATTAAGAGTTTTTTGAACCTTTCAATACTGTTAAAATATCATATAACTAAGATATATATTACATTTTCAACTCTTAATTACAAATATTTTCTATGTCTAATATAGTTGTATTGATAATTTTAATAATTTTTGCAACAGTTTTTTTCCTTTTAAGAAAACTATTATTAGAACAATTGAAAAACCCGCGAAATAAAGCTTTTTAGTACACAATTTGATATTAGAAAGTTATACATGTAAAGATATTTGGAGTTCTTCTGTAGAATAGCGTTCACACTTTATATACAAACAACAATGATATTAATAAAAACTTATTGTATAGGCAATACATTAATTTTTTAATCTAAAACAAGAAGATTTTTAAATTCTTTTGTATTACCTAAATTAGTGTTAACATACTTTTAAACTGTTAATAACTATATTAGAGCACATTGAGGAATTGTGACATAAGTTCACACACAGTATACTGCACAAAATGGACATTTTTAGTTTTTTTTAATTTCTCTTGATAAAATTATTTTTGTGTTTAAATAATTTTTATAAACAGTTCATTAAATTTTAAAAATATTAGAAATTAAAAAAAACTTCATATAAATTTGAGCCCATTTTTCAAATTGCGAGGAATTATGTTTATGGACAGTTTTAAACATAAGTATTCATAATTATTAAAATAGTTACAATAATATACAAAATTTATTTATTATTTTTTAAAAATAAATTATTTTAATATTGGTTTATACTTTTAATTTTTATATTATTAACTTCAAAACACTGTTACTCTATAATTGATAATTTTGAATCCAATAACAAAAGTCTAGTAAGGAGAAAAATGTAATTAGATTCTTAAAATAATACCTTGATCTGAAATTTAATTTTTAAGTGCACTAATAGCTTTTCTTACAATATTATACCTATTAATTTTATTTAAAAAAAAATATTCAAATATTTTATGACACTGGAATCTCTCTATATATCAAAAAACTTTTGAGGGTAGTCTATGCGGTCCGAAGTACTGCCTTCAGGCATTCCGGGCCAGTGAGTGTATTGCCGATACCGTGGAAAAAAAAAGGGTAGTCTATGCAAAATGTATTGTATATCTATCGCATTCAGTAATAAAATTGCTATTTGAATTTTGATTCTATAGCCAAATGAAATAAAATTATAGAAGTTATATAATTTTTTTATTAAACTTATTTTGAATGAAACTGTATAAACAAAGTTTATAATTTTAATTTTAATTATAATCATCAAAATGTATATATATAATATTATTTTATATTATATATTATAATGTTATATTATATATTTAAGAAAAGATTGTCATTTAATTTAGAATCAATATACATAAGAAAATGATTAGAATACTTAAGTAGTATTATTAAAACGTATTATTATGGAAAAACGGATAAAAATTTATCATTTTTATGTATTTTTGTATTTTTTAAGTTTCTAATTAGTAAATTCTTACAACTTAATTTTAAACATAAAATAAAAATAACTTAAACAAATGAGTGGTTTGATTTAAATATTTTTTCTTAAATTTTATTTATTATTTATAAATGATAAATATTTAGTTAATATATACAAATATAATTTAATTTTTAATGGTATGGTGACATTTTGGTGTAGGTAGGTAAATAAAATTCAGTTATAAAGATAGAAATTATAATAAAAAATTTATAAAAATTGTTAAACTTTGATATTGAGCAAATATAATATTTTTGGGAAGGTGTATTATATTTCTTATAAAAGAATATTACAAAATATAAATATACCTACATAAAATTGGAACTTTCTATTGATTATTTTTTCAAATATTTGTATTGGGTATTTTACCTACCATGTTTTGTTTTTATATTGAAGTATTTTTAAAAATTGAGAGATTTAAATTTATGTGTTTCATCAGTCATGTTAACTAGTTAAAAAGATATGTTTATGATTGTTGTGGAAATAAATGAGTAGAAACGCTAAAATAAAACTTCCTCATATCTAAAAGAACCTGAATATTTACTATTAATAGTTTAAAATTTATTTTTAATAAGAAAACAATGTATTACTAAATAACTTCATAAATCTAAGAATAAATTAAAATATATATGTAAAATTAAATACAGTTTTATTGAAAATTTTGATACCGTACATCTTATTCAGCTTTTATTTTACATTAAATAAATATTATGAAGTGTCAAAATTAATGACTGCTTCTAAAATGGCGAATTAAATATTTCGTTCATATTGATACCTTTTCTTTATAATAACCAATTTGTTAAACTAATAGTAATTATTTTGTTTCATTCATATTAATATTCTATATTTTTTTATAATTAATTATATTTATATTATTTTAGCCGGCTAAAATAATATATAAAAATTGTTTATTAAACGCCTATTAGTAAGATTATAATTTTTTTTTAAGTAAAATTATTTGTGTTATATATATATACACATATAGTATGTATATATTTTTATTTTTATAATAGAATTTATATGTATATTTATTATTTATGAGTTGAGTAATGAGCAATTGAAGTTATATTTTTTAATTTAAGAAGTATATTTAAAATGTAATTTTCAAAGTATAATTTAAAATATCTACATGGCTGTATGCATAGATACATTCTCCATTTTAGTAACCACTGTCACATGAACACATGTTTCTGGAATGTCGGATTCAATATAAAGGTGTCAGTGGCCTTGTCCGTGCCTCTAGGGTGATGTCTGAGACCTTTCAAATGAAAAAAATATTTTGAATGAGTAACATTCTTACTGAGTATAATCTTCCCAATAATATTGTTATGTAATAAATCTTTGTTCGTCATGAACAGTTTCTTTTAATAACTTGATATAAGTATGCAATTGTTAATATCTACTTATATTTTATGGATTATAAGATTTATTTTGAAATATTCATTAATATGTTACTTATTAGTATATTATTCAATAATTTAACTTAAAGTTTTATTAATGAAGCTAAAAAAAATTGTTTTAAATTAATTTAAATGTGATGATAATTTATATTTTTTTTATTTAATTATTTTACATATGTTTAAATTTTATTAATTACGTACAGGTTAAGCTTATTTTCTGTATATATATTTATATAAGTAATACATAATATCCCAGTCATTGTATTATATGTTTTTGTATTTTAATTTATTTTGAAAAATATGGTTCTTAATTTACCATTATTTAACTTTAATAGTAACTGTTCTTACTTCTACTATCAAGAATGTTCTTTAAATTACATACATTTTAAAACTTAATAAAATAATGCAAATTTTAATCGTGAAATAAAAATTGCTGACCTAATAGGTGTATACCTAATTATTTTAATATAATTTGTATAAACGCATAAGAAATTATGCATTTTATAAAAAAATGTAAATGGAGATAAAGGTTGTTAAATTAAACAGGTTTTTTATGTTTTACGAAGTGATGAATATAATATTTCGTTTTAGTTTAGGTTTTTATTATATATATTCAGGAACCTTGGTAAGATATTTGAGTTTTGTATTTCATGGGTTTGTACTTTGTGGAAGTACAATGTAGTTTGCACAATGTACATAATGTATATTTATATTGTGTGTTCAGAATTTGTGATTGATTGAATGAAAAAGAAAGACGAAACCAGTCCTTATAATTACATGAGTATAGACGTGTTTCAAGATTAATTGCGTGTAATTTTAAAGATAAATCTGCTGATGTATGCGAAATTAAGTTATTGGGTATGCTCATATATATAATGTTTAACTACTAGTATTAGATAGCAATTTCAATCATGCTTATTAGTTATTATATGACATGTTATGTTAAAATTATATAGATGAAAATATGCCACTTTAAATTTAAATTAAGTTTTCTAGATCAAAGGAGAGACCAGCTCAATGTAACTGTGCTACTTTTACTAGACTTTATTATATTCATTAAGATTCCTACCTATTTATTTTGGTAAACCATGTCATATTATTTTGGATACAAATATAATGGTCAACTCAAATTATAATTATTTTTATTATATTTTAAATCATATCTATTGTTGGCTTGTGATAAAATTGTTAGAATTTAGCTAATTAGAAAATCATTGAAAACATAATATAAATTAAGAAGTTATTGATTTATTAGTTATTTTAGTTACTACTTATTAATGGATTTTGTTGATTTCTAAATAAAATTAGATCAAATTTTCGTTTTTAATTCTGTACAATTATGTTTTTTTTGTTTATTTACTAAAATTTTAAAACATTACCTAGGTAGATGTATTTAAATAACTTTTTAAATGAAAAGTAGTATAAATTATTTTAGTAATACTCTATTTGTGTTTTTTAGTACTATAAAAAATATAAATAGCATTAACTCTTTTGATCTTATAATAAGCTCAAGAAGAATGTAATCACATTCCAAGCACCAGATGTTACATGACTATAACACATTTTTATTTATCTCAAAATATAAACATATGTTTAAATTATAAATATGATTTATTGTCGTCATTTAATTAGGACATTGATTTTGATGCAATATAAGATTTAGTAAAATATTGTTTCGTTATATTTATGTTTGAAATATTTTGTAGAAATGTTAGTAATGATTTAGTTGAGAATTGAAAATAAGTTTTATTAAAATGGTTTACCTAATCAAACTTAAGTAATTATTATATGTTAATAATATAATAGTCTGAACATATAGCTGTAACTATGTAATCTGTGTATTTTAATATGAGTGGTATTATGTATATTTTATACATACCATTACTATAACTGTTCTTAGATATCAATTAAATGAGTATATTTTTTACTTTTTATGTTTAAAACATTTTTTTAACCAATGCTATTATTTAACTTTTATTATATGATGTAACTATTTATTTTATTAAAGTAATTTAAAATTATATAACTGATTAATATATTATTTTTCAGTAAATATAAAAAGGGTTAATATAGTATATTAGAAGTGTTGGATACTTTTGTGGACATTTGTTATTAAAAAAAAGTAATAATAATGGTTTTGTTGGTTTATGTTAAATCTTTAAGATCAATGTATTAGGTCATTCATTAAGTTACCAGTAATATTTTAGTTAGATTAATTCTTATATGCATTCAACAGTTAGCTTTTAAAAATAAAAGTAAAATATTACTTACACGATACACATATTACTAGTTATTTTTTTAGTTTATTTCTTATATTTGAACATTAATTACATATAATATTTTAAAAGATGTGAGAAATTGATAAAACTTCAATATTGATTAAAATAAGATGAGAAGTTAAATGTTAGTCTTTATTGAGGTCAATATTTTTTTTGTATTTATTTAATTTCCAACTCCATAATTTTTTATTTAGTTGTTTATTCGTGTATTTTAATTTTACTATTTATAACGTAATTTTAATAATAGTTACAGTAATAAATAATATATATATATATATATTACAGTGTGTTCTATTAATGTTTAACAAGTGTAATTAACTTGTTTTACTTATTTTAAATTTAAGATTTTAAGTATGAAAGCTTGGTGTATGAATTATTGTGTTTTAGATTTCCTTTTTATTTTCATACAACTACAAACAAACAAAAATATTAATTTTATTTTAAAATAGTGATTTTGAATTAAAAAATTGGTGTTATAAGTTTTTTAAAATCGTTAATCATTGATTTTCTATATTTGTTTTAAGTTTATGAAAATATCAATTTTTTTTAGCAAAATGAATAATTTTCCACATACTTTTACTGGTTGTCCTGGTTCTTTTGTAATACACTAATTAAAAAAATTGATATCATAAATTTGAATAAAAATCATTAACATAAAAAATTTAAATTATATATCTATGAAATAATTATTATACATTTTACAAAAAATAAAAAAATAATTTGTCGCATTTATTGAGATCTCCGTCGACATTCTATGTATATCTAATGATAATTTTATAAATATTTTAATTAAAAACGTATTATTTTTGTTTTAAATTCTTTAGGTATACTATGTAATATTATTTATATTTTTTCAGGAAGCATCATTAAGAGCATTAAAAGTAACTGGAGGACGATGTGAAGGAGCTTTAGATATTTTAACCAAACAGCAACCATGTGATCTGTCTAATGGGTGCAGCAAAGCTTCACCAGGTAAATTTATTTAAACTATTGTTAAATGACATTTATAGTATTCTATAATTGTATGTTATTATTTTATAGGATTATGTAATAATAATAAATTAAGTAGAAAATCGAGTTTAGAAAGAAGTGGAGTTGGACCAAGAAGCAGTCCTGGGCAAGACAGTGGTGCAGGTAGCTCACGGTCTGATAGCCCAAGACAACCTGATCTAGTCATCCATTCTCATCCTCCCTTATCTCGTCAATATTCTCCTTCTGCGTATTCAGAAGCTCCTCCACCACCTCCACCACGGAACAATAGTACACCACCACCTCCTCATGTACCAACCCATATGCAACAGTTGCTTAAACGCATGTCACCAGCACCTGCTGTTCCATCACGACCACCTGCACCTACACCAGGAACTTCTAACAGTTCCAATCAAAGAGGTACTTCACCAATGGTAGTTCAAAATGGTCCGCAAGCACAACAACAATTATCTCAACAGATGCAAGCCTTAAGTATGACTACTACTGCCGAACCTCCACCACCTTATCCATTAGCTGGAGTTTCTCCATCACCTCCTTCATATTCGGCTTCAATTCAAGAATTCAGGAAATCACCTTCGTCTGGAGTATTTTCAAATGCAGGGTCATCTAGTTCTGTATCTGGATCGATAAATGGAAGTGTGTCATCTTTAACTCGACCTACACCATTACAAGCGTGGGGAGCTAGACAGACTAAAACGCAGTCACCAATCATAATGCAGTCTGTACGAAGTACTTTAGTTCAAAAGCCTGTACTCCAAACTGCTGTTGCACCACCATCCCCAGCACCTACTTCTCCTTCGCCAGTTCCACCACCATCTTATGCATCATCTATTCAACAAAAACAACAAGCTCAAAAGGCAGTTCAACAACCTCAGCAAGCATCATTGTCGTCACCTCCATCAGTAGTACCAACAACTGAACCTCCTAGCTACGCAAGTACTATGCAAGCATTAGCGGCTCAACGAGTAATTACAAATCCATTGCCACCTCCACCAGCGTATGGTGAAGAACATCCCATTAGAAAACCCACACCTCCATTACCACCTATACCATCATCTTCAATTGCTAAAAACAAAACCATGAACTGTAATAACCATCATCATCATTTTAATAAAAATAATAGTAATAATAATAATAGCAGTAATAACAATATTAATAATAATGGTATTACTAATGGTCATGATGAAGAAGATGATAATCTTTCAAAAATTGATCACCAATCACCTATTCCTGAACGTAGACTTATTAGTAAAGAAAAGGAAGAAGAAAGACGCGAATGTAAAGTGAAAAATTATTCTCCTCAAGCATTCAAATTCTTCATGGAGCAACATGTAGAAAATGTTATTAAGTCACATAAACAAAGAGTGTTTAGACGAGTTCAATTAGAAACAGAAATGGCTAAAATAGGTTTGAGCGATGAAGCTCAGTGTCAAATGAGAAAAATGCTATCACAAAAAGAATCAAATTACATAAGATTAAAACGGGCTAAAATGGATAAATCAATGTTTACGAAAATTAAGCCCATTGGAGTTGGTGCTTTTGGTGAGGTCACATTAGTTAGAAAAATTGATACAAACCACTTATATGCCATGAAAACATTGAAAAAAGCAAATGTACTAAAACGGAATCAAGTTGCCCATGTGAAAGCTGAAAGAGACATACTAGCAGAAGCAGATAATGAGTGGGTTGTCAAACTGTATTATTCATTTCAGGATAAAGATAATTTGTACTTTGTTATGGATTATATACCTGGTGGAGATTTGATGTCATTATTAATTAAGCTAGGAATATTCGAAGAACATTTGGCTAGGTAAATATTTTTAATAATTTTATTTTTTAACTCTATATAAAATTAATTTTTGTAGGTTTTATATCGCTGAGCTGACCTGTGCTGTGGAAAGTGTTCATAAAATGGGTTTTATTCATAGAGACATAAAACCAGATAATATATTAATTGATAGAGACGGTCATATCAAACTCACAGACTTTGGATTATGTACTGGTTTTAGATGGACTCACAATTCAAAATATTATCAAGATGGTAATAATTACACATTAAAAAATATTGACGTATATTCTAGGTGAGTTTAATTAATTTTAGGTGATCACAGTAGACAAGACTCTATGGGTGGTGAAGAATGGGGTTTAAATGGTGCAGAATGTAGATGTTATCAATTAAAGCCTTTAGAAAGGCGACGACGACGAGAACACCAAAGATGTGAAGCTCACTCATTGGTTGGAACACCAAACTATATTGCTCCAGAAGTATTGCTTCGTACAGGGTACACTCAACTATGTGATTGGTGGAGTGTAGGAGTCATACTTTATGAAATGTTAGTTGGTTCACCTCCTTTTCTTGCCAATTCTCCCTCAGAAACTCAAAACAAGGTACATTATACACTTCTAATAAACTTAATATAATTATATTTTCTAACAATTTTAATTAATTTTCACAGGTTATAAACTGGGAGAATACTTTACAAATACCACCATCTGCTAATCTTTCACCAGAAGGTGCTGATCTTATCCTAAAATTATGTACTTGTAAAGAACGGCGTTTAGGGAAGAATGCTGATGAAGTCAAAGCTCATTCATTTTTTGAAGGTCTAGATTTTGAAAGAGGAATGAGACGTCATAACCCTCCACATATACCACGTATATCATTTTCTACTGATACATCTAACTTTGATCCAATTGATCCAGAACGTCTTCAAAACTCTGATTCTTCTGATCCTGATAATCGGATTTCTGATTCAGATAGTAGTAGGCCATTCCACGGATTTTTTGAATTTACTTTTAGACGGTTTTTTGATGATGGTGGAGGTCCATCATTTCCTACCAGAATTAGTCTTGATGATAATGATGGACAAGGCGCTGTTTATGTTTGATCTTAATAAATTCTGTGATGATTGAACTTAGTTTATGAATAAACATTAATGAATGCCCAATTAAAGCCATTATAATAGTTTAAATAAAGCATTCTTAATGTTTAAGTGAAGAAGTTAGTTTACAAAATTATTTTTTATGAAAATAAATTATTATAAAATACTACGAGTACAAGGAAAATTAGAAATAAGGTGATAAGTGGAAGAATAAATGTTTACTGAAAAATAAGACAGTATCTGAGACATATATTTGATTAAGTATAGCCCTTTTTTCTTTCCTTTTTTGCATCACATTTCTTTGCGGCAATAAGCTCAATTTGAGGTATGCCATACTCCGAACATAAGCCTTATTTAGTTACCAAAATGTTCTTCATATTTCAATATATTTAGTTCCCATGTTCATAATTTATTATCCTTTACTTTTAATATTTTTTCTATAGTATTTTTTTAAAAATTAAATTATGTTTAAGTTTATTGTAGAAATTAATGCTTTCACCTTGTTATATTTTAATGTTCTTCTACTCGTAACCAAAAAAGAAAATCGAATTAATTTGATATGGGCTGTGCAAAATTACAGGGATTTGATTTACCTACAGAACTTAAAAACGAATTTAACAAATTTAATTAATTATATTTATTCAAATAAATCTATCTTCTAAACAGTTACCAAATTTTATTTAAAGAAAATAATATCCAATATATTTTGTAAACAAATTAAGATACCTGCTCTCTTTATTTCTCTCTTATTATTTTTTTATTATTACTATTATTATTATTTTGTTTGTTTGTTTTAATGATCTAGTTGAATTTGCTCATTTCAATAATGTTTCGGCATCATTTTAGTTGACTTGTTCAGTAATCGTCTGTGATAAACGATTATTTAGAAAAAATATCTAAAAACAATTCGGCTGAAATGATGCCAGGCTTGTTTATTACAGATCTGCTTAGTGTTTTTTTTTTTATTTATACATAATATTGAATTCATATTGTATTATATTACTCATGTGTATTATACAAGTTGGCTAAGTCTTACACTTTTGTCACAATGTATATTTTTATTATTATAATTTTTTTTTAGGAAAAGTGATATGTAAACATAAATGTAATGTATATATATATTTTTTTTTTATTACAGTCAATAACAAATTTTCATTGTATTTTGGCTGTTCCATTTTATTCTCATTTGCCTTTCTTCCCACCTTTCTTTTTCTTCTTTTGTGCTTGTGGCCAAGGAAAACCACGACATTTGAGCAGATCTTGTATATTGTGGCACGTATGGTAAGCGTTATCCATGGCGCATTCGTTAAATACATCCACCAAATTCCTTGACTTTTTGCCTTCTTTCCGTGTTTTTGTCGTTGTTGTTATAGGTTTTTTCGTTTTTTTATCATTAGAATTTATGTCATTTTTTTTATCACTTACTTGTTTACTCATTTTTTTCGAATAATTACTTCAACGCGTTGCAAATATTTAAAGCACATTTACTATTGTAAACGAGTTAAAATTAATATACTTTTTATTATCATTTTCTATTGACAATGTAAGTTCCAGTAATTTTTATTTTGGATATACTTATACTATTGTTTAATATCTGACAGTTTATCAATTCACAGTGTAGTATTGATCAAACATTATAGTAGTTGGGTTAACATTAGGGATGCACTGCTGTGTGTCGTTTTTGACACCTAAGTTGTCATCATAACCTCTAAGTTATTTATTGTTTGGAATTTAATAACAATTGTTGGTAGAAAATGAAAAAAAAATTGTAAACCAATAATGTGGTACTTTTTGAGTTTTAAAGAAATCGACTAATAATAAACAGTAAACGTATATAAGACAAAATGAATGAAAGTTGATACGTAACTGCTATTTTTTGATCTTTGTATAACAATACCTAATTACAATACCGACTAAATTTTTGTCGTTGAATTTTAATTTATGAAAAATATAGGCAGAATTTTTTGGGTGAGTTGGAAAATTTAACTTCGTTTAATGGGGGCGTGCCGACTATATTGTACGATTCACATGTTGAAATAAATCATGAATAATCGAACGATACAAACGCCTTTAAATTTCAGCAGTCTCGACGCACCCAACGTGAACATACATTTCGGAGGTAAATGTGCGCGATTATTGTAATATGGTTTTATCGTTATTTCTGGTTTTTTTTTTTGTTAAAAATAACAAGAGGATAATAAATAAACGTGTTCGACTTCGTTACATTTTTAGCGCGGACGAATATTTCGATCCAAACTCTTAAACAACGGTATTCTGCAGTTAACACGAGTTTACCGAATTGAATCATTTAATCGTCTTAAACGACCAAAGCGACGTATGGTGTGTCGAGACTATGAATAGTCGCGTAAAAAACGGTAAACGTTACGATTACATTTCCAACGAACCGTAAACCTCGTACTAAAAGTAATAACCGTTATCCAAACGTCGACGTTGTAATACTACGGTATTTCAAGTAACGTGAGTAGGCAGCAAAGGAAGTGCAATCTTTAACGGTGAATTAGCATTGAATGGCGTTGTCAACCATTGACTAAATGTATAGTTATCATAATTTTAAATATTTCAATCTTGCCAATGGCTGTGTCTTAAATCGTCATTAAAACGTCTTAATTTGCGGCAGACATTTCAGGTCCGACGAAACAAATTTTATTTTGTCCGCGCTTCGATTGTGCCGTAATATCGTGCATTAGCAATGTGGCCAATCCACAAATCAAGGGACAATATTCGACAGATCGGTCCGGTTACACTGAAGCCACTGGCCTTGTGATAAAAATAATCTGACGAAATCAATTTTCTCTTTTGTTCCCTCTAATAAATCCCGTTCTCCAGTTAGTGAGGCGTTGATGGATTTGCGATTCTTTAACCACGCAGTTATTAGTTATCGTCAATGATGCGGACGTCATTTAAACCGGAATGTTTCGTTGATCGGTAGAACATGCGCAAGACATCGAAAAGAATCTTCACACAATAGGCCGCAGTACGCGACATGTCATCGAACAAAATCTTATGTGATAGTCAATTGTGATAAATAACAACTAATTTAGTTTATTTAATTATTCGCAATACACGTTAATATATAAATATCGATATATATATATACACGTGTGTGTATATGTAAATATATACACATGTATATTAATAATATATGTGTATGAACGTACACGCAGTTCTTTTAGTGTTCGAATAGTTTTAATTTAATTGTTCATATACGGTAAAGTTCATTTTCTTTATGGTATAATTTTTCTGTAATACTTAACATTATGTTTACGCCGTGAGTTTATTGAATGTTTGACCATATAGTGGTGTGACCATGAACGTTCTTGGCTCTAGAACAGCAACAACAGTCAATCGTGTACCAGACATGGGACAGCCGACTAAGCCACTAACCAATGCTGCTCCAGTAGCAAAATCCATGTTTGAACACGTCAAAATTGAACACATGGTGGCTGGGTTTACAGGCGGAGTTGCATCCACACTAATACTTCATCCCCTGGATTTGTTGAAAATTCGATTTGCTGGTAAATACTCGAATCGTGTAGTTGTACTATGTATCAGTTTTGATTTTAATATTTTTCATGTCTCCCCATACAGTCAATGATGGCAGAAATACTATACCGAGTTATGCTGGACTGGGAAATGCTGTCACTACGATATTTAGACAAGAAGGAATCAAAGGACTTTATAAAGGAGTTACACCAAATGTTTGGGGATCAGGAAGCGCATGGGGTTTTTATTTTCTATTGTAAGTGAAATCTATTGCGTTAGCCCATATATACAATGAACGATGGTTGACGTTTTGTTTTCAGTTATAATTCGATTAAAGCTTGGATTCAAGGTGGAAACACTAAAAAACCATTGGGTCCAGCTTTACACATGACTGCTGCAGCTGAAGCGGGCATTCTTACATTAATTATGACCAATCCAGTATGGGTGGTAAAGACCCGTTTGTGTTTGCAGTTTGACAAACCTAGTGATCCAAACAAGTCTTACAGTGGCATGTGGGATGCGTTTCGCAAGATTTATGGTGCTGAGGGTATACGAGGCTTATACAAGGTATTCTATAGTACCTGAAAGTTCGATGATATATAAATTGAAAATTATTGTGTGGGCTAGATTTGTATATTTTTTTCTATATAAATTTCATTTTTCTGAAACAAACATCATAATGATTAACATTTTAAAAGTTGAATACAAAAGGAAATCAAATGACAGTAATAAAATATTTCTAACAATATAAAGATGATAGGAAGTTTCTTTTTAAAGAAATTAAATTTTTTTATAAATTTATAGTTGAATTGTGTATAAACATTTCTAACTATATTAAAAAAAATTTAAAAATATATTTCTATTTATAATCTAATTCACACGGTTTAATAGATGTCAGCTGTTATATTTATATTCTCCTAAGTAGTAAAAGATAGATAATGTCATTCCCCAAAGAAGTAGATGGTCATGTACATTATTGTAGGGATTTGTTCCGGGCATGTTTGGCGTATCACATGGTGCCCTGCAGTTCATGACTTATGAGGAGATGAAGACTTTTTATAATGAATATAGAAGACTACCGATTGACGCTAAACTGGTAAATTGCAAATATATTTAAATATTTATATTTGGTATTAATTGCGTTTTAACATTATAGGAAACATCCGAGTACATTGTATTTGCGGCTTTTTCAAAATTAATTGCTGCTGGTTTGACATATCCGTATCAAGTAGTTCGTGCAAGATTGCAAGATCAACATCGTGAATACAAAGGCACTTGGCATTGTATAACACAAACATGGAGGTACGAAGGTGCTGGTGGATTCTATAAGGGATTAACGCCATATTTATTACACGTGCTTCCAAACATATGTCTTGTGTTGTTGATATATGAGAAATTTTCAAATACCTAATTTCTCATTACTTTAATACGAGTATTAGCATAAATGAAACCTATCAGTCCTGTGTTAGATTTTTGATTCCAAGTATTTTTATTTTCTATATAATTAGTATTAATATATTTTTCTCTTTATGTTCAAATTAAAATTATATGTTCTTCATATTTATATATTTATATACATACATATATATATGAGTTTATTTGTATACATGTATATATATATGTATGTATATAATTATATAAAATACATCATTTGTGCAATAAACAGAGTTAAAATTCCCCTTGAATACAGAAGTTAAACGATGACTGACTAAGTTAAAAATTAACAGTGTTATATTAATTTTGTTATTTTTTTTCAAGATATAATTTTTGCCTTTGACAAATATTTGCCCTTACATTGATTTTTTTACCTAAAGACAAAATTATATTATGACAATACTTCTTTTAGTTGTATATGTATTAATAGAAAAATGTAATATATGTTATGTTTCTTTGTTTTTCAATATTTTTGTTCCTTTAAGGTAAATCCTCATCACACGTGGAATTATGTTATTGATATATTTGTAAATAACATTATTTTAACTATGTGATGAAGTAATTTTATTTTAATTACGTACTGTAGTATATTTTTGGAAAGTTAGTTATAAACATTTTTCCTGTCATCGTGATACACTGATAATTGCAGTTAAAATAAACTAAGATTTCATATTCTTAACATTCTTATTGATATAGTTTATGGTAAAGAAATATTTTGTTAAAAATGTATATATTCGTACACATTATGTTCGTTGTTACTATTCATGTAAAATTTAAATAAATATAAACCGCGTGATTAAAAAGTTTGTAGTTCGTTTTAACATGTCATTTAACAGTGTGTTGCGGTGCTGCAAGTAGCATAACAAAACCACTGGGTAAGATATTTTTAATTACGTATAAAACGCGTTATTGATTTCCATAATTTTTTTTTAGGTACGAAAGTATCAGTGGCTTTTATAAAGGGATTGGACCCAACTTTTTGAGAGTAATACCAGCAACCGTTATTACGTTTGTAATCCACGAACATTTATCAAGATATTTATTTAATTCAAATAATGTACCACCTTAGTAGAACCACCAACATTCAAACGAATAGTTAGTAGTTGTACGAGTATTATATTTATTTTATTTTGTACTATTTATCTATACCAATTATCAAACAAAAAAGATAAGATTGCTACATGTACTTGATATTTATTTCGATTTTTGTTTAAAGAATACATTTAGTAGCTTGTGTGGGAAAACAGTTGTGGGAAGTTTATTTATTGTCAAATATATTAGTAAAACGAGTAGTATTTTTTCATGTTTTTCTTCAATATACCTTTGATAATAAAATGTGTTTTCAGTGTTTATTTTTACTCGTTATGAAAATAATAGATAGGTTTGCTAATTTAATTTATGTATGTATGATTCCCCTTCGTCATTATCTTGCTACAGCTTTATAGACTGCACTATCAGGATTTTTTGTGACATTTTATCCAAGCGTGCTTGTATGATATTTGGAACACAGTTTGAAATTATCAAGTTATTTATGTTTTTTCGCGGTTTAATTATTTTTCAAAATATATTTTAACGCTATTGTTACTATTTTTTTTTTTTTGTATAATTATGTACAAAATAGAAAATTATTTCAAAAATATTGAGTGAAATTAATTTTAAAATTATTGACCGCAATCAAACGCTTGATACAAATTTTATCTTAAGACGCATTGTTTTAGGTTATTCTTATTTAACGCAGATCATCTATTTTTATCTTTGCTAAATTAATGTACATATTAATTACTTTCGAGAATTGAAAAATTATATTTTAACGGGTTATTTTACAACGAATTTAATCTTGCTTCGGTTATTTTTTATGATTTTATATACAACGCGGTAAAAAATCGCGATTACTTCTTACGTTACAAATTCAAAAATACCCGCACACTAATCATACGTATTGATAAAAATATAGCGACGGAAAAATATAACGTAATTTCCTCAAACGACGATCTTGAGCTTACTTAATGATCGTTGAAAAACCGATAAGTTGGGTATTTGTAAGTCGCAGTAAATACCTAATTGAAACTTATTTCTCCTTGTGTACAAGTGGTCGAAAGTTTACGTATTACTTATCCGTTCGTATTAAACGCCCGGTTTCTCGGCGGTTTTAGTTAAATATCGATGTCAAATTGCTCAATTCGAATTAATGTCGTTCAATTACGACCGCGCCATATAGATAGAGAGGAACGCGGTATAGTTGGTTACGCAATTTAAGTAGATAACCGTGAACACATTTTTTCGATAATCGGCGAAAAGGTATAATTTGAAATTGTGGTAACGAAGATCATCGTATTTTTAACAAACCGTTTTGTTGCGTTATTTGTCCATAGTTCGGAATATTCCTGCAAAAAATTACAGTGCTCGTAGAATGGCGCGAGAGAATTACAATAATTCCGAGTTGTGTACCGTACGTAAGTGTTTTCGGTTTTATTTAATGCCAGTAACGTTCGCATAACCGCGAACGTTTTATTGATATTGAATTTAAAGTCAAGGTCAAACATTTGGTATAAACGCCAGATAAAACTACAACGGCCGGGGTAACGCGATTTTTATGCGACTAATTCGATTTCATAACAATCCTATAAACTCGACATTACGATATGCATCTAAATGCCTAAAAAAAAACGCGTGTACGTTTAAAAATATTGTTTATCGAATACAAACACGGTATCGTGAATTATGCGAGAAAATAAATATACATGCATGTACGTATATCAAAATTATATACATTTCTCAACGACACTTGGAATTCCAACGTAAAATTGATAGAACATGTAATCGTGTCGATATTATTTTCGTGATACGTACATGAATAATACATACACGTACGTATACCGTACCTACTGGCTACTGTGAATAAAGTGAAAATGTCTCGGATCCCCAGGAGTATACTTAACGTGACCCATTACAATAACAATACCGAACCAAGTATGGGCTATTAAAATGATACTAACACGCAGGCACTTATACTTTATCGTTATATATTATCGAACGAATTGACGCACTTGGGACGGTTCGTAATTTATATATATTACATAATTGATACATTTGGACGTAAATCAATCGTTATATTATGTCGATCGTAAAGTACGTCGGAAATGAATAAATATCGGATTCAAAAGGCCAGAAGGATGAATAATTTATTAATCGTAATATGTAGATTTATAGAAAAAACCGATCTCGTAATTTTTAAAACACATCAACCAATAGGTATGAAAGCGAATAATACATTTTATTGTATCGTTTAATCTTTGAAATTCTATTGGAACGAACGTATTCGTATATTTAAATAAAAAATAAACGCGTTTTATTTATCTATAATCACATAATAATATAAACGTATAATATGGAATATTGTAATGTTTTATGAGATAAGATGTTACGTCGCCACGTAGAAGTATAAAATAATTTAAAAAAGCGTTTTATTTTCATCGTTTGTACTTTTGAGGTAAAATTTATCGTATAAAACGCTTGGATTCGATTAAAATGTATACAATTAACGTAGGTAAACTATTAGTGAATTATCTATAGATCTACTATATAGGAATTACGTTCATTACATAATCCAGACTGGTGCGCTAAAGGGAGGCTAAATTTTGAACGATAACATTTTTGTACAAGAGTGGAAGAAGCAATATAAATTAAAAATAATATTTACGTTATTATCCGAACATTGGCTTAACATTCTAATTACATTTTGGTTATTTATTGAATCATATGATTGTCTATGATATGTATCCATCTTTTTTTTCGTGTTCGTATACATTTAATAAATAAGGATATTAAAAATCGTAATTATAAAATACGTTATATATAATTTATTTATTAATTATTATTATATATTATTAATAGATTTATATAATATTAATAAATATATTTATCGACATAAACAAACTAAGAAATAAAAACTTCTACTCTTCGTCATTTATGTACGGCGGCTAACTTATTAATGTATTTTCTTGTTCCAGTTGATTAAGCGATTTTTTGGTTAAATTGTATTTAACATATTTTCGAAACGAATTATTTTATAATAATAAATAAATTATATATTATATTAAATACACTCTGTTCACATATTCTATTGTTATTGTGTAATAAAAATTACCTATAATATTAATAGGTCTTACGTAATTTCATTTTTATTTGTAACATATACTATTTCGATTATCCTATTTACGAACCTGTTATAATAAATGTGCAAATAAAAGTATTACCCAAATGTCCTTGGAGTTTTACTGGCAGTTTATGAACTAACAAAATGACAAAATCGAAATATTTATATATTTCTTTAAATTCAGAAATATCGTAACAATACTCTCATTTGGAAAATGTTTTCCCGTACATTTTGTGAAATAAGATTAAACGATTTTATTTTATATCGATCAAAATACATCGGTAGTTATTAGTATATATAATTACATATTACACTGTAAACAACAATTAAGAAATATTACATAAAATATATAATCGTATAACTCAAACGTATAGGCTTTTACATTTATTTTGTATTTCCAAGTGTATGGTAATAACACATATTACGTATATTATATATAACGTAATATGGTAGATTTAATTTTTAAATAAATAGGATTACAAGTGAGTATAATAACTAAAGACTACCTACATATATAGGTATTATAGATTATACGCGTGTATATTTTACATATTTTCGCACGCGTTCGAACACGTATTTATTGATTTTCAAGAGCGTATATTTGTATTATTTGATTTAGAGTTAGCAATTTTATTAGTTAATGGCGTCGTTTCTTTCGAAAGTATTTCTGTTCGTAACGTACATAATTTGTTTCTTTTAATTACATTATCGTTTAATCGAATAATTTTTAGAACGGTCGAAATATCGAATCGTTCGATTAAAAACGAATCGTCGTAATATAATTATATCGGCTTTGTTTTATGTAGGTACATCGCATTTATAAATGAATCTATCTATCACAAATCGTGTGTTGCGCACTTAAATACCATTATATAACGCGTTTTACTAATTATTCATAAATAATAATCGAGTTAATAATAGTGCCGTTGTAGGTACGTGTTCAATTATCCACAAAACGATTTTCGTAATTTAGTTATTTATTTACTTTATACGGCTATACAGAATACCTATTTAAATACGGAATTGGTGGTACTTTGGCGTTCGTAATGCTTTTAAGTCGAAACATCGGTCGGTTTTATGAAATTGTAAAAATAGTTGTCGCGTTGTTCAGAGCCAATTCGTATTGGAGATCCGAGTAAATTGGTACGAAGGGGAAAGGATTTCGGTCGAAACGATTATCGCGAAATTTAAGTATGGGTATATAGACATCGGTGGCGGGGCGGGTGTGTGTGGCCGATCGGATTATTTCGCGTACACCCGTGCGCGATGAAACTCCGAGATGGCGGCACATTCCAACACGTAGGTGAGTAAACATTGTGCGTACCTATCGTAATAAGAGAACGCCGCGCGCCTGTGTGCGTACCGTAAAATTATATCTCGGATTCTTCTCCACAAAGACCGGTTGACGGGATCGTCGGCTTCAGGCAGGGCGTTCATTGTGCCGGACGCCTTCGCCGTCGTCGCGTCCACTCGATAACGCAAACAATACACAATGTCGCCGATTGTTGTTATTGGTTTCTTGTACGTACTCGTGTACGTCGATCCATTACCGACAATGGTGAGTATATGACTATAAATCGTGCGCGTCTACGCTTAATTAAACTCCGTTCGTAACGAAATTATCACTATCGCGCCTTCGCTTTCGATATCGCCAAGTATTCATTGTTGAATCGGTGAGGACCACCTACTGCTCGCCGTGTCCGTTAATTTTCGTATTTTTTTTTATATACTTTCGTTCGATTTTTAAGTTTCACGTGTATTTCGTATATAATACGGCGGTGTCCTGACGGATTATTAGATTTAGATTTTTTCCCAATTGCCGCTTTCTATCGTAAAATTCGCGGGTCGAATTGACGGAGAATTTAAAAAGAACAATCCAATCGATTCTCGTGTACATTTTAAACGTATTTTATTTACGTTCTTAATCGGCGGAGGGGATGGCCGATCAGACACCGGTTGCGTTCCAGACATTACAGATTTCGTATTGTTTATTATTATTGTGTTTTGTGCGCAAAATAATTCCCGGTGTCATCGGTTTTTTTTTATGTCCGACTCTTATTTCGATCCTACTACCATGGAAAACACCGACTAATCATAATTCCTATTTAAAACAAATTTCAAACGTAAAACGTTAGATTTAAACGGTGTATACTTTTGTTTTGACGGTTAGGTTGATACAATTGCATCAAATGGTTGCTGAACAGTTTGTTTTTGATAGATACCACCTGTTTCCTAGGTGCTACCTGAACCAATACTATACGTGTTCATATATAGATTGTCACAACGAACATTGTTTTAAATTTCGCGACGTTTAAAAATTGGATTTACGTAGTTATGTATTTTAGATAAAGATTTTAAAATTATCTTAATTACGAATATATAATATTTTTATACTATTATATATTCGGTTTAGGTTATCGATTGGATTTATTATTTTCGATGACCAATACGCTTTATTTCTAGTGTAAAATAAAATTACTCGGAAATTAAAATAAAACTATAAGTTATTTTAATAGTATAGAAGGCGTTTCAAGTTTTTTTCTATGTTTTTTGTCAATACAAAATACGAATCTTTTCCCCGATTTATCGGATTAAATTATGTATTTTCGCCAATAGTACTGGTTTTTGAATAAACTAATTAATTTTATTTATCTGTTAAATTGTTTTTCGACTCTAAGTGATGTAAACGTGTAAGTTAGTCATTGGGTATATCTTAGATTGATTCTAGAACAATGCGAATATTTCGAGAATAAACGATAGTGAATCGTAAACAATAAATTTAATAAATTTTTTTTCATCCGATATTGTTAGAGATTAGTTGAATTGTTGTGGTTTTGTTTTTTTGGTTTATAATAATACTCGTGACTTACGTTATTAAACCTAAACGTTGTATTAATTATTGTTTAATATTTAAAAATAAAAAAAAATTTACGACCTGCCGAATAATTTGGTATGTCTAATTAAAGAAATTTAAGAAGATATGTGTATCTATATCAATTAAAAATGCTACATTACTTATTATGCGTATACTAATTAATATGTAAAATCATTTTTCATTTTAAACGAAATAAAAAATTATTTTTAAATTTCAAATCTTCCCTATAATAAGAACAAATATGAGAATATGTGTGTAACGTTTGAGAGTTTAATTTTCTTCGACGAAAATGTTTGTGTTTATATTTTATACATGTTTATAGTCAAACCGCTTACATCTTAGTTTAGGTATTTAAACAACAATTTTTGATAATTCATGGTTTGATAATTTTATGATGATAATGAATGGGGTTAACATTTAAAAAAATATTTTCCCAATAATTATGATACATTGTTATTTATGATTAATAACATATTCGTATACATATTGTGTTATAGATAGTAAAACATATCTTTTCAGAAATATAAAAATTATATTTTATATATTAGCGAAAGAGATGCATTCGAAATTATAATAAAAATTTATTTGAACAATACAGTTATAATATTATGTTATTTTCTAGATAGAATCAAGAATATTATTTTTAAAAAACGTTTAGCACTATTTATGAAGAATAATAATCAATAGAAAATAGACCGTGAAAACTAAAAGTTTATAATTTGAACAATTAAAATATAGAATTACGGAGATAATAATACTCGGTCATGCATAAATTATTTTCATTACTCTATTAAAACAATTATCTAATAAATATATGTTTTAAATAATTTAAATACGCCCAATTTAAATTTTAAAATGTGTTTCAATTATTACCTAAAACTAACTTATTTTAAATTTTTGTTATGTTAGTATTTACATTTTTTCGAATAAAAAAAACGAATTTAAATTTATATTAAGAAACTTGTTTAAATGTTAAAAACGTTTCAAATATTAATAATAGTTAATGGAGGCGTGAGTACAATTTTGAATTTATATTTTCCTAGGCAAATGATGACCGATGTATATGGTATAATGAATGTGAAAAATCGAATGGGTTGCCCATGAATTGTGTGTATAATGGATCCGCCAAATTATTGACTGATTCAAAGTCTATAGAAATTCTTAATACGTGGTGTCCTGATTTCGTACTGGATTACTCAATAGGTAAGTAAATTACTTTTTAACTAATAAAAATGTTTAATTTTTAGTAGTCAAAAATGTAAAATACATATCCGAACTTTAGACATTTTTACTATTTAAAATATCGCTATTCAAATAGGTGATTTAATATAAATAATAAATTGTAACGGTTTTCTGTAACTTTAATAAATAATAACGATATTATAAGGTCTTTGCGCTGATTTAGGGTTTAGACTTATTCCAATTAATCTATTGTAATAAAATCATAACCACAAACAACGTATCAACTTATACAAAATACTAATATCATTAATTTTTTCTATAATATAATTAAGTAAAACAAGGTTTAATGATTTATAAAGTATTTAGGTTAGCTATACAGATATTTTTTTTATAAAACCAGTTATACCTATTCATATAATAACTACACATAAGTCATTTGCTGTTTTTATAATAAGACGACCGTAGATTAAATAAAATACGATTTTACACTACAGATATCTCGCGAGTATCAATTATATATTATTAACACAAAAAGAGACGCAACAATGTTAAAGGCACCCTTCGTCCTTGACATAAATATATATATACAATATTACAAATATCACACTTTATATTTTATAATATGCAATAATCACAATACCATATATACTTCGGAATTACTGACTATAAAGTTTTCGTATGCTTATGATGATAATAGGAAAATAGAAAACAAGAAATTATGCGCAAAATAATGAGTTATTCACGTTATTAATGATACGGTATTAGACATATATAGTATAAAGTTGTAGTTAATAATGTATATTCCGACAAAAAAAGATAGTCTTCAAAAACTTGAGCGGTAATAATTATAAATCCTTATTCGGATAAATACCAAAACATAAACGTGAATAAGTTTCGATAAATGTATAAGTTCAGTAGTACCTTTGGGTACTTATAAAACAATTTCCATCTAATAATTAGATATATAATTTACCAAAATGCTTAAGGTTCTTTAATTTAAAAAAATCGTATTACGAATAATTAGGTACAGTTAATTTTGTCTTTTATATTTTTTATTGTTTATCTATATCGTTTAATCGTTTAATATTAAAAAGTATGTTTTTTAATTTGTTTAAATAATTTAGTCGTTAACTTTGTTCGCATTTCATTGTTGTAGAACTTAATTTATAAATTATTATTGAAGTCTTCCATTATTGAAACAATAAAACTTGAAATAAAATAGAGTATATTATCAACCTATTGCTAATTTATTAAAAAATTTTAGAGAGTAACTTTAAAATTAGTGTAATGATAAAATCAATAAGTTTTTTTCATAACAAACTCAGTTCTACGAATTAAACGAATATTTTATTGAAACTTTTATTTCGATGTATTTTTACGATCTTAATAAAACCAATCCGACATATTGTGGTTATTATTTAATATTAAAATGTATATATTTTTTCTTAGGTCATTAGACACAATAGTGTGTTATTTGTTAACATTATTTATATATTGTTATTAGAAAACAAAAAGAGGACATTGACCCATATAAGATATATTATATATCTGTATATTTGGTATTTCATGTAATATTTTAATGCGATATTAATTGCGTAAGTGTTAAGAACTGCTGGCGTGATCCGAGATTATTTCTGTCTGATATTGATTGTTAGACACTATAGATCGTTTTAAGGTTTACAAATATGATTTTAAATCGTCAATAGTGATAATTGATCATAATCGTAGCTAAAATATCTTGAAAATTACTATTTAACAATTTCTTTTAGTATAATTTGTTGTTTTGAACATTGAATCTTGTAGTTTAAATAATAATTATATATATACTCGTATATGTAAGTATTTAAAATTTTAAAAAGTGTATATTATAGTAACCCTATACCATCTAAAAATTATTTTTTGATAATAATAATTGATCACGGTTTTAAAATTTTAAGTAATATAACACGATTTTGCTCAATCATAAATATCACAATAACCAGCTAATGTATCGTCGAAAATTTTCGCAACATTTCAAAATAATCGTTTGTTTTTGTATTGAATTTTATTCCTCAAATTATTTAAAATTTTATGTAAATATAAAACGATTTTTTAAAATCATATATTACTAAAACATTTATAGTTAATATTAGTAATTATTGATATTTGAGAAAAATAAATAAATATGACGTGTGTTCATTTTCTCTAAATTTCACGCTAAAATATCAAGTTAATGTAATTTTTAACATTTTATTTTTCATAAATACTGTGTTATTATATTATTTATTGTAAGAATTGACATTGAAAAATATCTTATAACCTACTTGGGCGGGTTTATAATGTAAACATATATTGATACCATCTAATCCCCACATATAAGGATGTATATATATATATGATATTTACTAAAAACAAATAAAAATATGTTTTGAAAACGTTAATAATAGGTTAATAGATAGGCGGGTAGGTATTTACATGTTTATATCTATATAATTTATCCATATAATAGTATATCTATTATCATAGAATAAATGAAATTTTAAAGAGCATAATACGATTTCTCGTGTATATATATGTACAATTTTACAATATATAAAAAAAATTATTCAATTTGTTCGTGTTCGATTACAATTTATAATTAGCAGATATCACATAGATATATTCGTCAGTACTCGTTTCTTTTTTTATACAATTAATTACCAATAAAAATGAAATGGACGGTTGTTTATGTTCGTGATGAAAGCGTCATTTAACTATTTTTTGAATTAACTATAAAGAATTTTAACGGGCCGTTGTAGACTTCGATTTTTAACATATACGAATTTGTACTTCGTAGCACATTTAAATATATAGTTTATTTCGATTTTTGATAAAAACATATTTCATTTCGTTTTATTAGATGGGAAAAAGTTGAGCACGTGTTGTGGGATCGATCAAATTTCTACATTGGGAACTAGTATTGTTCAAGCAGCAAACTTCTTCCACAGGTGTCCGTCTTGTATGAGAACGTTTGGAAGATTTATTTGCGAGCTGGCGTGTTCGCCGGCACAGAGCCGATTCATGAACGTCACAAAATTGTCGAAAACAGGTCAGCGCGATACGTCAGTTTTCTGCGATGTGTAAATCGTTTTGGTTTTCATTTCATTTGAAATTTTACATAAATAATACGCTGTTGAATAACATTCCCATCGCGTATCGACAATCGATCTGTTATTGCTCAAAATAACTCCTATAGATGATTGTGATTGTTTCACAACCACAACGTAATTATATCTTACGTTTGTCGTATCTAGGCCTTTCGGTTCGAGAAGCACAATTTTACATCTCCGATTCGTACATGCAAGGTGTTTACGATTCATGTAAATCTGTGTCGAATCCGGCCACTGGCGAATTAGCCATGGACATAATGTGTGCCGGAGCAACAGGCTGTTCCGCACGCAAGTAAGTGTATTTTACATTCACTCCGAACGTCTCATAATGTTAATTATCGTCGCGGTAGTACTTAATTATTTTTATTGAATTTTTTATAAGACGATCATTTAAATAATCTTTACTCGTTGTAGTATTACGATAACTCTGAAGATATACACGCAAAAGGTTTACGTAATGTACGAAGCCATTTAAAAATTATAAGTGATAGTTTCTATCAAAATATATTTGTTCGTGACTTTATTAAAATTCAGCAGTGTATATAATTATGTATAAAATAGTACGTAATTTTCTTTTTATATTTAATCACCGCGTAGATTAATATTGTGTTGTAATCGCACTTTTAGATTTTGGACGAAACGAAAATACGAAAGGTTTTCTTCTAACATTATGGCAACATATTGTTTTACTTGTTCACAATTCATAAAAAAGTAGTATCGGGGCACTTCAAATATTTATAGAATTGTAATTTAATATAGTGGGTATTTTCGTGAAGCGAAATTTTACGATTTTCATTTATGTTTTTAATGTTTAGGTAATTTAAATATAAATCGTGGAAAATGAAAAATATGCTACAAGCCAGTTTTCATTGTTTCGGTAAAAATGTATAATATATTTTTGTATTATAGACACGACCTGTTGTAATTTGTATATAATATCATTCGCTGCTATTAAACTATTAAATACACAATTTTAAAAATTTTAAATAAAAAACCTACGACAGTTCCGGAGACTTAGACATTTGTTACGAAACATCGAATAAGCACATAATATATTATATTATTATTGTTAACGAAGCAATAGTATTTAGTAGTAGTAGTTGCCGCCGGCTTAAGAGAATTCGCAGAATAAACTGTTTAGAGACTACGGCTGACTCGCGCATTGAACGTACGACGTTAGTGCGTCAGTCCTTTATTAAAACTAGAGCCTTCAAAATCTTTCCAGTCATTATTTTGAGATCAAACTAATTACATTTTAAGTTTCGTTTATTATTTTATTAATTTATATTTGGACGTTCACGAGTGTCCGTAATACATTTAATATAAGCTATGATATTTATATTTACAGTAAAATTGGTCGGGTTTATTTTTAAATTATGACGAAATTCTTTAAGTATTAAAATTTGTAGCTATAGGCATTAAGACTTGAAAGTTCAATAAAACGTTAATAGAGCTATTCTATGTTATAAATTAGTTAAATTTTATCTACTATACTTTAAAACTCATGACCAAAAACTATGTTTATTAATTGAATTGAAATATGTTCAGATTGCTTTCCAAATGTTTTATCGTTATTTTCGAATTATAAATAAAATTATAACCGAATCACTAGTACTTACAATTGAGTTACTTATCTACTCCCCTTAACAGATTATACATTTATAAGTACTTATTTGATTTGCTCATATAATAACGTTATTTATTTTCTTTAATAAATACGTTTATTTGGAAAAAACTTTGTTACGAAATTGTGTTTTTTAAAAACACGAATTTATTGCTTTCAGGTGGTTTCAATTCTTGGGAAAGAATCCGTATATGAATTTCGTTATTAATTACATTTCAGTTGTGGCGGATGATGGTTTTTTTAAACTGTTTTCAGCTCCAGTTATACCATGTAATCAACCGGTTGATGTAAGTAACGTTGGTTGTATTAAACAAAATTGTAAACAAATTACTAAAAATGTTGAATTGTAGAACAAAACTATTGCTTGTAGCTGCATGGACTGCGAAGAAAGTTGTCCTTTGCCAGATAAAATACCTACAGAAATTCAAGAGTCCTTTAAAATATACGGTGTAGATATTTTAATTGTATCGTCGGCAATTTTATTTTGTTTGATTATGTCGACATTTACGGGTTTCATATGTTTTAAAGGTAATTTCTTTTATTAAAATTCCTTCGAATTTCTTTAACTTATTTAATATTTATAAGATTATTTCTATGTTATAGGCGCATTAAAAAACAAAAGTAAAAAAATAAAAAAATATAAGTATATAATTGCGGAAAATGTTGTAACAAAACATAAACATATATTAGAAAAAGTTTTTTATGAAATCGGAAAATGTAAGTGGAAACGAGAGAATGTAAATTTTACATTATGCACTTTGTTAAACCATGTTGTATTCCGGACTATTTCGTTCAATATTTAAGTTCATTTTTGATTGTCGTATTATAGATTTCGCGAGTAGATTACAGATGTCATTTATAATGACCGCGTGTTTAATTATTTTATTAAGTCTTGGTATTCGTTATATAAAAATAACCACTGATCCGGTACATTTATGGTCGTCTCCAAATAGTCAATGCCGGCAAGAACATGAATATTTTAATTCGAATTTTAAACCATTTTTTCGAACAACACAAGTCATTATTGTTCCAATCGGATTCTCAGATGTAAATTAATCAAACAAATAAACGCATTACAACGTTAAATTCATTATTTAATTTAATACCCTAGGTGGACCATAATACAACTGGAGGTTTATCTAAATTTGGACCAGTGTTTAACCGTACTTTCTTGTTGGAAGTTAAAAAATTACAAGATAAAATTGAAGCTGTGAGTAATTTCAAATATTTTAACGCGCGTAGTTTTCATAATTAAAATTACGCGTTTAATAAATATTTTAATACGCAGTTAGGGAGGCCATATAATGGGCTGGAAAAAGTATGTTTCGCGCCACTTTTATCTGAATTTAGTGGTCCACCGAAAGTTTCTGATTGTGTTGTTCAAAGTATTTGGGGTTATTTCGAAAACAAACCTCATAAATTAAATTATACGTCTTACGAGCCCGATGGTTC
Organism: Geopemphigus sp. TES_GeoC_2020; assembly: GCA_025469175.1. NCBI lineage: Eukaryota > Metazoa > Arthropoda > Insecta > Hemiptera > Aphididae > Geopemphigus > Geopemphigus sp. TES_GeoC_2020. The sequence goes on along the minus strand of JAIPRN010000503.1, from coordinate 22,185 downwards.
CAAATACACTTATTTGGATCACTTAAAAAAATGTTTCCAGTAAGTAAAAAAAATTGTTTTTTAAAATGATTCGATATTTATCGATTGAAAATGAACATTGTCATCGTTATAGGAATCCGTATAATCCATTGTGTTTAGCACCCTATGGTGGTCCAGTTGATCCGTCAGTTGCTCTGGGCGGCTTTTCTAATAATTCTAGCGACCCAATCACTAAAAAGGCTCCTTATAATAAAGCAACATCATTGTTACTGACATTTGTACTTAATAATCACAACAATAAATCGTTATTAACTGATGCGCTTGAATGGGAAAACAAGTAAGTGACTTTCTAAGTTGTAGTATTGTTTGCTATTTTACGTGACGTGTTTATTTTAATAGATTTTTAGAATTTATGAAGAACTGGATAATAGTGTCAAAACCGTCTTATATGGATGTTGCTTATTATTCAGAACGTTCGGTGGAAGATGAACTCGATAGAGAATCCCATTCAGATGTGTTTACAATAGCTATTAGTTATTTTGTTATGTTTGTATACATTGTTTTCACTCTTGGACGAAATCAAGTTGTACTTAGTTTTTTCGGAATATTGTTCATTATAGCGTCAGTTGTATGTTCGGTTGGTTTTTATGGTCTAATCGGTATACCACTTTCTTTAATCGTACTCGAGGTAATATAATATTATTATTTTAATTTAATATTAACTCGTTTAAATGGCATTTTTATTTCATCAGGTTATACCATTTATTGTTCTTGCTGTTGGAGTCGACAATATATTTTTAATTGTACGGACGTATCAACAAACTGATAAAAAAGATGACGAAACAATTCCTGATTTTATTGGCCGAGTTTTGAGTGAAATTGGACCGTCAATTTTCATCACTACTCTGGCAGAAACCACGTGTTTTTTTATCGGCAGTTTGTCCGACATGCCTGTTGTTAAAGCATTTGCATTATATACCGCGATGGCCTTAATATTTAATTTTTTTTTCCAAATGTCTTGTTTTATAGGCCTATTAGCCATGGATGTTAAAAGTGTAAATATATTATTATTATCAATTAAAACACGAATTTTATAATATTGATGATTGAGATATATTTGTACGATATGCTCATTTTAGGAATCTAGTAAACAAGAAATAAAGGAACAAAATTTTGTTCGCAATATATTTCAAAAATTGTACGTGCCAATTTTAATGAACAAATTTATTAGACCGTTGGTTGTATTAATATTTACTGCATGGCTTTGTACAAGTGTTGTCGTTATTCCAAAAATCGATATAGGTCTAGATGTTGAATTAACTATGACCGATGATTCATATGTACTTAAATATTTCAAAGTAATAGTATACTTATTAACGATAATTTTATTATAGAGGACTAAAGATTTATGGTTATAATAGTTTATGAAGCGTTACTTTTCAACTGGTCCTCCTGTTTATTTTGTTGTCACCGATGGATTAAATTTGACCAAAGACACCGATCAAAATCTTCTTTGTGGTGGTATTCATTGTGATCCTTATTCAGTTACTAAACAAATTCATATAGCCTCAAGAACGCCAAACATGTACATTTTAATATTTTGAATACAATTGGATACATTATTGTCTAAATAACGTTTTATTAATTTTCAGAACATATATTAACAGACCTTCGACGTCGTGGATTGATGATTATTTTGATTGGGCCGCACTTCCGAGTTGCTGCAAATACTTCCCTTCAAATAATAGTTTTTGTCCTCATAGCGATGACGTAAATTGTGACAGTTGTAGTATTTTAAAAAACCATTGGCATCGACCGGCCGCTCAACATTTTTCAAAATATTTATCATACTTTCTTCAAGATAGTCCTGATATTCAGTGCTCCAAAGCTGGACATGCTGCTTATAGTGATGTAAAAATAAACAATAATTTAAATGTATTCTTTTTTTTGTTGTATTTGAATATTAATGTAACACACATATTCAGGCTGTTTCTTTGAAAACAAATTCTACTGGCCCTAATTATTTTATGACTTATCACACTGTATTGAAAACGTCCAAAGATTATTACGAGTCTATGCGTTCTGCTAGGATGATAGCAAATAATATGACCGAAACGATTAAACAAAAAGAACCGTACACGACCACTACAGTATTCCCATACAGGTGAGTTTCAATAATTATTGAAATTTATTATTTTGATACCTCCGACTATGTGACGTGTTTTTTTTCTAGCGTATTTTATGTGTTCTATGAACAGTACTTGACCATATGGCAAGTATGCATTCAACATTTAGCATTATCGTTAATAACCGTAACATTTTTAATGTGGATATTTACCAATCTAAATAAATCGTCAGCGTTCATTCTTCTAGTAGTGAATGTAATGATAACAATAAACTTGCTAGCATTTATGTATTACTGGGAAATATCACTTAACGCAATATCGTTGGTAAATATAGTAATGGTAAGTATGTCAAATTAAAAATATTATTTTGAACATATTTTAAAATATCGGCATTTTCAGTCAGTAGGAATGATAGTTGAATTTTGTGGCCATATTATTTTCCACAATACAAGATCAAATATTTCGTGTCCAATCCAACGCGCTTCTCATTCCTGTATTGTCATTGGGAGTTCGGTAATTATTATTATTATATATTATATATTATATTATATTATTATATACTACATTATGAAGCAATTAAAAAATTAAAACGATTTGTACGTTTGTGTGTACTAATAATAAGTAAATCATTTCTCTAGGTGTTTTCTGGCATTACATTGACAAAATTTGCTGGTCTAGCTGTACTTGGTTTTGCTAATACTCCGATGTTTAAAATATTTTACTACAGAATGTATATGGGTATCGTCATTATTGCTGTGTTACATGGTTTAGTGTTCTTACCAGTTTTATTAAGTTATAAAAGTAATTCTAAACTATTACAATAAATTATGGGTGTTTTTTTAATGGAAGTTGATGTTTTAGATACATATTATGTTATGGAAAATAAGATGGCAGAGGGTACAAGCAAAAAAGTTAGAAGCTGTAAGTTGTAACTGTTAGAAGTGAATGTACTGTGATGAAGAAACAGGGAAATCAAATACTTTTTGATTTTGAAATATTAGTTTTAGCAAACAGAAAATCATTACTATATTTTTTGTTGTTATTTAAACTTAAATCTATTTTAATCTAATTAATTATTTTTGAAAATTAATTTTATATTTTCACCTATAGGCAGACTGTTAACAAATTTTACATAGAAATAAAATATTTTAATTTATTGATTGATAAAAATTAATGTACAAATCTTTGTTTCATGTTTAAGTTAAGCAAATACCATAAAATGTCATTACGGTAAAAATGTTTCTATTATTATTTGTAACTTTGTTTGACATATGCATATTATTTTTAGTTGACAGAATTTTAAATTGTTTACTATTCATAACAATTAAGTTAAACTCAACTAAATAACTGGTAAGGAATTAAAAATATCTGGGTTAAATTTTAGTATATGGGATAGGAAGTAGACAGTATATATCATGTGTATGAGTTAACAAAAATTCTTAGTGTATGTAAAATTAAATTCACGTAACAGAACTCAGTTATCCGTTTCTTCCGCTTATGTATAAAATGATGTCAGTTTTATCATTTTTATATTAATATTATAGTCTTCATTGTTTATAAGTATGAAAAAATTAATGTACCTATTAAAATTGTGTTTTAACTTTTTCACATTATTTAACTTATTACTGTTTTTACTCTAAAGGTCATATGATCATGTTGTAATAATTATTCAGATGTTTTCTAATTTTTTAATCATTTGGGGAAACTTATTTATCTATATAGTACGCAATAATATATATTATAGTATATTTATTTTTTGTTTAAGTATATATATTATTTTAGCGTCAATTGTCAACTGATGCAGAATTAAATTTTAAAAATATTTTCGATTGTAAATATTCATTGTGACTAATTGTTGTTCCTAGGGATTTTTTTATTTGTATTAATATATAAATATTGAAAATTACACTTTTGTATTATTATTTATTACGAAAAAATACCAATATTAATTATACATTGATACAAACATTTTATCAAATTGTTTTGCTTTCATATTTTGCAATATAATGTACACATTTTCCCATTTTTTCTTAGTTTTACAAGAAATTTTTAAATATTGATTTCTGAAAAACAAGTGAAATGATTTGTTGTTGAATTTTAAAACTTTTTGTGTTATACTATTTATAATTAAGTAAATTTATAGGATATATTGCAATTTTCACAAATTTTTAAAATATTGTTTTAACTTAATTCACTTTATGTCACTTATTCATCTAATAGGTAGACATATTACGTATTAATTATATTCATTAATATTGTAACATTTATATTTTAAAGGTAAGAAATTGTGGTTCATAATAAGAGTTGAATTTAACTCAATACTTATTTATTTTTACAAGTTAACCAGTAATATTAGCTATTATTTTCAGTTATAACTATTTATTCTACTATACCTCCACACCATTCTACTCATACATGATGCTATAGTGTGTAACCGATTTTTCTGTTCATTTCTAAAGAATATATTTTGTATATTTTTTGCTTTATGATTTTTTTTGAAAGTTGTTACAAATTATGCTTAACTTCTAGATAATAGTTTATTGTAAAAATAATCCCCTAATCTTTATGAAAGTTAAACTGCCTAGGAATGTTTATTCAAAATTTATAAAATACAATTAGATTTTGTAAAAATATTTAATGTTAGGTAGAAAATTATACTATTTAAATTACAGCTTTGAAGAATATTTTTATGACATCATTAGGTTAATATAGATTACACACTATTTCTGTTCTTTTGATTTATAAAGAAATATAAGGTATTTTGTATCAATTAAATTCTATCAATTAAAGATATTTTGCATTTTTGTATGTCTATTAAATTAAAAACAGAAATATTTTTTATAAACGAAGTAAATTGCAATTTGAAATCTCTTTTGTTCGTTTTATCAAAAACTACAATAAAAAAAACATTTACCTTTAAAAAGTGCAATTTACAAAAATATCGTTTTTCATCCATGATGATACTTTCTTAGGTTATGGAAATGAACCATATAATTATATTTGGGGGGAAAAATTTATTAATGCAGGTCATTGAGGTTTTCAGGCGGCAATTTTTTTTTTGTGCTTGTATATGTTTATGTGTAATATGTTGTGTGTGAGTTTTGTCAGTTATTTCTAGGCGTTTGGAAATTATTTTGCGATACCCGTTAATAATTTCCAATTAAATTTTTATTTCTATAAATATTCAAAAACGATAGTTACTAAAGTAGCTAGTCTAATTTACGCTTTTAAGGACAATGGATATGGAGAGAGTGAAGAATGTACCCGAAAATAAGTAAGTATCCATACAATTTCGTCCGTGTATCATAAAATATTAAATATGCTTTAGTTATCGTAGAGCGACCATTCGTTACCCAACCACAATGAATCTCCTTAAGGGTTATGAAGATCTTGGTGTAAATCTATTAGAGAATGTCCAAGGTAACAAGCGTTGTCGTTACTTAAATCCAACAAGCACAGTAAGATAAAACACTTTTTCTTTTAGTAAATAATTCGGGTACCAATTTAGAAAATTAGAGGAAAAATGTCTTTGGTAAAATTAGATATAAATAATGGTGATTTAGCCCAGTAAAATACATTTTTTATTTTTGATGATTATTAAAAACGTTCTGTTATTTAGTACTTTATTAATTTTTAATTTCCATGTTTTATGATACGCATATTGTTACATGAAAAATGAAATATAAGTTTGTAGATATGACAATGTTGAACATTTCTTGTATTGGGGTATGATTATATTCTTTATGAAAGAAGACAAAATTCAGAAATAACGTAGTGTCTGTAGGTGATTTAAAAAATTTGACGTTTTTGTTTTTTAATTATGACATGCATTTCTATATATGATAGACGTTTTATATTTAATAATTAGGTTTATATATTATAATTATTTAGTTTTACATAAAGGTTATATATTGACCTTCCATTTTCAAAGTTCATTGAATATCTATTTTATTAATTTTTTATTAAGACATTAGTATTATATGAATTATTTGCCAGTGGAATCTATTAATTGGTTTAAACTATATATACATACTTAATGAAAAAAATTTAAAATTTTTTTCGTTTAATATTAATTAAATTGCTTAAATTAAGTATTTTCAACATTTTTATTTGATCCAATACCAAATGATTGCTGAATAAGAATTGAATTTGTTTAAAATTGTTCTGTTTTCCAGAAACTAGTAAATTTAATAACCAAGTTAAATAGATTTTAAGGATTATTTTTGCATCATTACATTATTCATATATTAAAATAAAATTAAGTATTTCTAATATGTTATTTTGTTATTGTAATGTCAAAAAATAAATACATTTTGTTTATAAGCTATACTTATGTCTTTTATTATTAAGTAAAACATTTTAAAATATTAATTTGTTTTATGTATTTAGGTATGGCCAATGGGGTATGGTTTGGTTACTTCTTTGTATAAATATAGAAATAAAAAACCCAAAACATCTACTAGTAAGTTCAATTTAAATAAGGCGTAATTGGAGTACACCTATGTTATTTAAAAAATTGTTACAGTTAATTTTGATGAGTTCCCAGAAGAAGTAATATTGCATATATTTAATATGTTGGACAAGTATACATTATCCAAATGTGCCTATGTTTGTAATCAGTGGCGACGTATATCATATGATGAGTCCTTATGGCAAGGCTTAAATATACCACGTCGTCGTATGAATATTACAACTTTAGATGGCCTTCTCAAACGTAATATCAAATTCTTATCCATATCTCATTCAACTGTAAGTTAATTGTTTTATATTTTGAATGTAATATTGACTAATAATCAAATTTCAGATATATGTCGATACTAAGTTTTCATTTGAAACACCGTTAACTAAATTAAATTACTTGGATATGAGCGCTGTATTTATACCAGTGGAGGGTAATATTATTATTAATATAATTCTGATATTCGGTACAATAATATTATTTTCAGATTTAAATTCATTATTAAGTCAATGTCGTAATTTAGTCAAACTAAGTTTGGAGAACTGTAAATTAAATCATGCGTGCTGTAAAAATATTGGACTTAATACCAAATTAAAAGTATTAAATTTGGCATGCACAAGCGGTCTTGATCGCATTGGACTGAAGCATATTTTATCTCTTAAAAAGTAAATTAATCGATTATTTTGTGTTTTGAAATTTATTATTTTATTAATATTTTAGTTTGGAAGAATTAAATGTATCATGGGCTCATATGGAAGATAATGATTTACATTATTTAACATCTAAAATAATGTCAAGTATAAAATGCCTCAATATAAGTGGTTTTTTAAAACAATTGGCTGACTTTGGTAAGCTAATTAATTTTTTACAAGCTGGTTTTTTTTACATAAATATCAATTTAAAAAAATAATAAAACTTGCTTAATATAATATAGACAAATTGAATCAATTTTGTAGCCATTTTATCGTAAATTATTTGGTATTTTAAGTAAATGGTTGATTTTCAGATCTGATATCATTGGTATGTCGTTGTCCACTATTAATTGAATTGGACATTAGTGATAACTTAGCCATCACTTCAAGCGGTGTGGATTTTATTTTAAGCCATCAGCGGGGTCTGAAAGTATTATCCATGAGTCGTTGTTATAATATTGGTTCTACATTTTTGCAGTAAGTTTGGTAATGTGTAATTCTTACATAACAGTCGTACATTTTTAAATTATGTTTTAGTCCAACTTCACTGAAAACGAAATTAGGAAATAGTGTTCACGAATTGAAAGAGTTAAATGTATTTGGAATTGGCAATCAAGAAGCATTTAATATGCTTTGTTCCTTATTATTTGAATTTGATATAAATAAAAATATATACTCATCTATTGCTCGACCTAAATTAGCAAATAATGAAAATACTATTTGGGAAATCACCATTTTCATAGACTGTTAATCTTATACGAGGTATTACTAAAGTTCCCCATTGTTAATATATTGTGATATAAATTGATATATACCATTAAGAGTATATATATATTTTCAAAAAAATAAAATCCAATTAATTATTGTATTGGTCAACTATTAAATTCCATAAAATATGGACTACTATTATCGATAAGTTAGTAAATATTTAGTAAAAATTATGTTTAATAATTTATATGTATATTTAAATTACAAAAAAAATTAACGACTGAATTGGTTTTTTTATTAGTCACGGAAAAGGGAATTTATATAAAAGTTATTTATATACAAGTATTTTATTTAAAAATGTATGTATTTATTATTAACACAAAACTGTGTGTGTAATATGTATAAATATATATTTTTTTTGTTGTTTTTTTTTGATTTTGAATAAATATTAAAATATTAATAAAACCTTTGACAATTGTCATTCTACCTTTGTTTATTTTTACTATATATATATATATATATATATAGTTTATAATATGTGTATTATGACACTATTAAAAACTTAAACCTTGTCGATTATGGTTAATTAAATGTTGTAAATTTGATCTTCTAGATTCATTGAGTGAGGGAAAAGATGTTTTAGATTACAAAATGTATTTACAATTATAAAACTTAATAGAATTGGGTTGAATTTGGAAAAATATTGATATTTAAATTATATATAAATATAAAAATTAATCAAAACCAAGTTATCACTAATATTTATAAAATTATAAAATTCACAAATAATAGTAGCTACAATTTATTTCTAAATGACATTGATGTCAAAAGAAATATTTAAAATTATTGTATACTTATATTATAAAAACAGTATTTTAGAAATCTTAATAGGACATTGTATATTAGAATATTAGTTATTTTTATAATTATTTGTCGACCAACCTACATTTAATATCAAATGGTCATATCCATAACCATGTAAACCTTTGATGGCATGTTCAGCATCCATTTTGGATTTGAAATTGACAAATGCATAACCTTTACATGCACCAGTGACTTTATTGGAGGCCAAAAATATTCTAGCAATCGGGCCAAATTTGCTGACTAATTCACTTAAGTCAGCTTCAGACGTACTTTCAGATAAGTTTTCAATACGTATGGCAGGTACTTCATCATAACCACGTGAGTAAATATCTCGCCTACCCATTGTATTAGTAGCTCCTTCTCGCGCTGATGGTGGAATATAAGGTCTATAAAAATAATAAGAAATTAGTAACAGAGTACATTCTATGATAAATTATAATTTAACCTGTTAGTGCTGCCAGTATTCCTTTCTGGTTCAACCAATTTTTCCTGTACTAATTTTTTGTCTTCAATTACCAATCCAGTGCCCTTAAGATGACATGAGAAAGACCAATGTTCACCGCCACATGTTCGACACTTGATGTTCATGTTTACATTTTTCAACTTGTCCAACTGATTTTCTTCAGCTTTGTCACCATCTTTACCAGTCAAAAATTGCATTTGTATTTCTTCAGCCGGTATGGTAGTAGCAATATTTGGTCCAGGTTTGTCATTGCGAGAGTCTCCAAATTTAGCCCATGTTTTTCGTTCCGCTATTGTTTTTGACACTAAACGTTTTTCAATTTTATAAGTGCGTACAACTTTTTCTTTTTTGTCATCCTTATTCCATCGATATTCTGTAATAATTCTGCTATTTCCTATTTGTTCAGTCTTCGACGGAGGTAATGTTGTTTTTTCCAAATGGTCTTCAACTTCATCAGCCCAACTGGATTTGATCAAATCTTTATGCATCGTAACTATACCGAAATATAATAATCATCCGCAACATATATATATATATGACCATTAAAAGCTTACGAATATAATTTTAAAGCGAAAATATTTCATGAGACTTACCGTTTACGTATATTAATAGTTATAATACTATTTGATAATTTTCGGCAGTTACTACATCAACGATTTCAGTAAAAATCGAATAGAAATTCGAAAATCATAGGAAAAATTGTGGTAGTTATTTTAAAGGAAGACTTGAATGAAAAACAAAAAAAAATTTGTTTTCCCGCCACCAGTGCTACCATTTAAATGTATAAAACTATTGTCTACATAGTGGCGTAGTTAATGGGGAAATCGTTGAGTTATAATCACGATATTCAAACGCCGGCGTCAATGCAATGTTTTTGTTGGTCACACTGCAACATATAGAATTATCGGGATAAAAATTAATTTGTAAACAAACCGAGTTCTAAATAATAGTGAGTTTTGAGCGTGTTTTGCAATAGATGTTGACGAAAATTTTGTTGCCGACCTATTCTCATTGGAAGTATACAAAATTTATACCCTCAGTTCGGTACTCGCGTAATCGAATGCAATCGAACCGAATCATCGTTTGATGTTTAGCTGATTGATAAACCTTCTTGTAGTCGTGCGTACCAAGACGACCTGTTCACCGATAATGGATATTCCACAACCTCCAGAAGGTAAGAAAATAATTAACTACGTTAAACAAACAAATGCCTTTTGTATTTGTTTTAGATCACGAATTGCGCACAATCATTGATAAATTAGCCGTGTTCGTAGCGCGAAATGGACCCGAATTTGAGCAAATGACCAAAACCAAACAGAAAGACAATCCCAAATTTGAATTTTTATTTGGTGGTCGGCACTTTGATTACTATTTATACAAAGTCACCACGGAACAAGCGAGTAAGTGAACAAAATTAGGAAATTTTGTTTTATTATCTAGACATAAACAGGTTGTGCAATGGTTTTTTTTGAAATTTTGTAATTTATAAAGTTGTTATACATAAAACAAATAAAGACACTACTGTAATGATGTTTGTTTACAATTTTTATTTTTATTTTTGTGCCGTGAAATAAACGTTTTAATTAATAAATTAAGTATTGTTTTATGTCTTGCAATAAATTATTTATTTTCGAATTATATTTTAGGTATTATAGCATTTTGTGTTATTAATACTAATAATGTAAATATTTTGGTATAATTATTAATTTTTCTATATTTTATTTTATACATTTTTTTTTTTTAGTAAAAATGTCTGCTTTATTAATAAGTTGTTATTTTAGTATTGAAGCAGAATAGTGTAAGAGAAATGGCACAAGCTGCAGTTGCAAACAATTCAGTTAGTACTCAACAATTGAATATGGCTGCTGCTGCAGCACAGTGGTTAAATTTAAACCAAACAAACGATTGTCAATCACCATCAGTAACTCTGGAATCATTAAATTCTCAACAATCAAATTTACAACAACAAATTGCGCAAGCTGAGCAAAATTTTAATTCTCAACTAATGGTATGAAATAATTAAAAGATCTGTATTTATTTATTTATAATAATTGTACATAAATAGATGTTGGCTCAGCAGCAACAAGTAGCTACCGAAGACAAGATACTGGCCGAGCAAAGGGAGTGGATTAATTGTGAAGCTGCAGCTAATGAATTATCATTAGTTGAATTGTCATCTGTACTTGAACCAATTATTAAAGGATGTACTAAAGATGCAATAGCTAATGGTAAATCATGGATTATGAAACAAACAGGATGTCAACGGAAAGTTGATGTTATAACACAATATTTACTTATGGAGTTAGTATATTATTATTAGTATTATATGGAATAATTTATTATTCATATTAATTTTGTGTATAGAGTGATGGATCCGAACGCTGAATTCTCAAAACAGTTGCATTTGATTTATTTAGTAAATGACACAGTTCATCATTGGTAAGAATATTATTATTTTTAATAATGAATATTTTGATTAAACAAATTACTTTCTTTTAGTATTCGTAAATCAGAAAAAGTACTAAAAATATCACTTGAATCGATCATTGTACCAATGTTTTGTTCAGCAATGATGAGAGCAAACGAAGATCAAAAATCGAAACTAAATAAAGTAAAACTTGAAATAATTTTGTTACAAGTATTTAATTTAATGATTTTTCATATGAATAGTTGCTTACTTTGTGGGAAACAAAAAATCATTATTTCTCTGAAAATATAATGGAAAGGTTAAACAATTCTGATCGATCGATGGTAGAATACAAGAATAGTTTAATGGAAAAACATAGAGAAGCTGTTAATCAACTCAACATGATGATGAATAGTACATTACAAAGTTACCGTACCCAACATCAATCATTTCTGGCACATTGTAACAATCAAATACAGGTAATACATTATATATTAAAAAGAATCAATTAAAAAATACATTCCTTGGTTTATTTTAACCATAATGTGCTACAAGAACATTAATGTAGGTATGATAATTAAATTTTTTGTTAATACAAAAATATTACATTATTTTTAAATTGCTGCGATTTAGCTTCTGTTAAATGTGTAAAAATTTAATCCAAAATTAGTTAACTTAATTAAGAACATTTAATTTTCAATTATATTTAATTTTATTTATTTAATCTACATATAATATATTTTGTAGGTATATATTTATATTCACATGTATATTATACATGTATATATAGATACATTATATATATTTATTAATATTAATTATTTGTATATTTATATTCAATCTTTCTTTCATAAATCATTTTTTATTGGGAATTCGATTATTTTAGAGTATAGAAAACCAAAAACGTTCACTAGAACAACAAAAACAAAGGGTAACTCCTCTTTCAATTCCTCCAGCTCAAGGTAAGCGCACATCTGATTTAAAAATGGACCTTTTACGCATTATATGAAAAATAAAAGTTCGAATATTATTTATCATAAAAGATTATGTTCAAACACAAGGTTTCAAAAGTCGATTTATGTATTAGTAATTATATTTAAAAATTTTATTTATTAAATTTCCATTTTAATTTTTGTTTTATACAAATTACTTTAGTAAATTTATCATGATTCTACTTTTATTAACTATTTTAGTATTACTATAGATGTTAATTAGTATAATCAAAATTGTTATACTTAACAATTTCTTGTTATTGCGTTAAAATTAAAAATATTATATTGCAATTTTGTCCATTTCTTTAATTAAGGCATTATATTAAAGAAATCTATTTGGTCTCAAACTTATAATTTAGAATATGTTTCGGTTTATATATATATAATTTATTTAAATATTTTCAATAATTTTCAGAATATCTAAATTGTTAAAGAATATTTTAATTTGTTCTAATTTATTGAATTATGATTTATTTCTGTTTTAATAATAAATTATTTTAGTTAGGTCTCTAAAGATTAATTGATAGAATTTCTACAGTTCACATAGTCGTTATATAATTATTATTTGAATTTGTATTTTTGAATACATATATATGTATTTTACTTATCAGTTTCCTCATATTATTAATGTACTTCGAGGGAAGATATCTCATATGTAAAATTATGGTGGTGATCAAAGTTAAATGCCGTAAGCAGCTTGGTAGAATTTAATGAATGATGTGTAGATAACATTTCTCATGGGTTGAGATATATAATTAATTTTTGGTGTAATTTATTAATATTTTTTACTTTAATGTTTTTATTTGGGTATTGTCTATTTCATAGAAAAACATGCTGACTCTTCCAGATATTTTTAAAACAATACATTTTCTTATAAATGTTGTCATCATTTATAAATAAAAAAATATAACAAAAAGATTTAGGTTAAATAAAACTTTAGTTTATATAAAATATCGAGTATTTAAAATAAATAAATAGTATTACAATTTTTAGTATATTTTATTTTTGTTTATTATACATTTGCATATACTAAGTTAGAATGGAAAGTTTGTTAATATAGTTTTTTCTAGATTTTAAAAATATTCTGTTTAATGTAAATTAATCTAAAGTTTTGATTTGGTATATATTGTATTATTTATAATACTTAAACATATATTAATTTTTAAATTTATTAAATTGAATTATAAAGTAGAAAATAGAAATTATTATTTAAATTCGTCATTTGTGAATTTATTATAATTCTAATCTATATTAATAGCCTTTAAACGTGTGACTTGACTTACCCTGAGCAGTAACACATTTTCTTTATCATATTTTAAATTTCAGTTTTTAAGATTTTATTCTGATTTGCATTTTTTCAATAATTCCAAACGAAAAGAATAAATTTATATATAGAAATATATTTATTTGTTATAATAGAAACCTTGTGTACATATTCTTAATTTTTAATATTTTCCCTTTAGAACCATTTCTCTTTTGTTTTTTTGTTTAGACGACACAAATCGACAGCATTTCAATGAAGGTCGTTTACCTTCTCCCCCAATGTATCAGAATAATATGTCTGGTTATATGCAAGCAGACCAGCGAAACTATTCACATCAAACAGATAATGGATATCAACAAGATGATCACTATGGACAGCCAATGCAAAATTGTATACAACAACCTCCTATATATAATAGACCACCTCCTCCATTTAATCAGCCTCCTCCCAACATTCATTTACAACCTCCGCGTAAGTAAATTTATATTATACCAATTTTTGTAAAATAGTAGTTAATGTAAATAACATGTTAATGATAAAATGTATTTGCTTTTAAGCTTCAATGGAATTGCCTGATCTAAGTCGACCACCACCAAATTTTGTGCAAAATAACTATTCTGTACCACCAGCTCAACCAGATATGTCTGACGATTTACTGCCTTCATTGCCTTACTTTGAACTTCCAGCTGGTCTTATGGTGCCATTAATTAAGGTTTGTTAAAAATACTTATCAAATTAGCTTAAAAATGCTTATCAAATTATGCTGTATTTACAAAATGGTATTTTATTCAGTTGGAAGATAGCAATTATAAACCTTTAGATCCAGATACAATCAGATTACCACCACCAGCTCCACCTACAGAACGTCTATTAGAAGCAGTTAAAGCCTTTTACATGCCACCTGGGCATTTTGCTCCACGTGATAGGTAAATATTTAAATATAACAATTATATATAATTTATTTACTTAATAATTTTTTTATTAGTGATGGTTGGGAAAAACTTGGTTTATATGAATATTATAAAGCTAAAAATTGTGCAAAAAAACAAAAAGAAGATGATATTGCTGATAATATTAGAGCAAAGTCAAAATCTCCATCTCCAATTATGCTACCGTCACAGAAGGAGAAATCTCCAGTTCGAAAAAAACGCTATAGAAGGTTAGAAAAATTATAATTTTGAAAACATTTTATTACATATAATTTTATTTTTAGCCGAAGTCGTAGTCCAAAACCTCGTAGTCCAGCACGACGAATCACTAATAAAAAAAGTAGTCCACCACCAACCCCTAATCGTAGTAGTCGTCGAAGACGTTCTCCATCCAAGTCACCATCACCATCTCCACCATCTTCTCAGAGGAGTCCTACTCCACCTTCTTTTGGAGGGTATGTTATTAACCATTATTTAATTCCTATATAAATTGATAAAATATAATGAATTTAGAACTGGATTTGGTAAAACTGCCCAAGAACGTTTGGATGAATCAAATAAAGGTCATCAACTACTAAAAAAAATGGGCTGGAGTGGTGCTGGTTTGGGTTCAAAGGAGCAAGGTATCGACACACCTATTAGCAGTGGTGACGTAAGTAATATGACGATTGCAAAAATGTTTTGTAGCAAATATAAAATTATATTATTGTTCTCGAAAAATTGGTAATTATTATCATATAAAATTATATTGACCCATGGCTTTGTGTTGGTCGTCATTATTAATTAGGTCCGAGATAGGACTGATCAGTATAAGGGTGTGGGAATCAGTTTGAATGATCCATATGAGAACTTCAGAAAGAACAAAGGCAAGGCGTTCATTCATAGGATGCGTACAAGAGCTGAGGAACGAATGGAAGGCAATGCGTAGGTTTGTATTGTGTTTATTGCTATGGTACAAAAATTAAACAAAGGTTCTATTTTGTGGTATTTAGAAAAAAATTGTTTTGTTACTTTACCAGCCCTTGTAGTTGAATCTTACAGTTCTTGATTTTTAAACTTTTACTTTTCATATCCTTTTTTTGTGTATAGGTAGTAACTTCTTTCTCATCTCACATTGTGGCATTGTTAAAAATAATTCTTTTCCTATTCTAACAAGATTTTGTTTTCTTTGTCTTAGTTAATTATTCCTTTGTTAAATGTTCCTTTATTGGATTTACATTGATTGCATAACATTTTTTATACTAATGATTTATTTTCAATTACTAATCTGATAATGATTAAGGCAAAATCGGTATTAAATAAAGTTAATTAAATACGGCATTTTTATTTGGTGTATATATAATGGTTTCCAATTCTATATTTTTTTCATAACTATTATTTTTATTGTTAATTCAGCCCATTTCATGTAATTGTAGAGATAGTTTCTCAGAAAATACAAGTTTTGTATTTAATTTATAAATATTTTAATTCGTTTATTTTTATATACAAACAAAGTAATAATATAAAATAAATATTATATTGTTTTTTTGTTCCATTAACTATCGATAAGTGACAAATATTCAATGATTATCTGGATTTGATGGATGAAATTATTGAATTATAATTTTATATATCGGTAACAATTCAAGTGGTACACTTTAGATCATAACAATACTAAAAGTTTATTAATGTTATTACATAAATCAAAGTGTGGTTTTTAAAATATAATAACCAATAAGTTAATCATTTTAAAATTTGAATCCTATTCAACGAGAAATATTAAACCCTTAATAAACTTGTAACGAATTTATGATCAAAAAAATGTAGATGTTTATTCTGTTTATTGTGTATCTACTTATGTATTATAAATATTTTCGTGTATATTGAGATTTTTTTAATCATCTCACGCTAGTCTATTGTTTCAGGTGAACAATGTCCATGTTATATTATTTGTTATATGGTTAATAATATATTTAGTAGTACACCTCTTGCCGTAGAGGTGCGACTAAAACATGTATTGCGAATATATATTTTTTTTTAGTAATAATTATTTTAGCATACGGAAGAAAAATACCGTAAAGAACAACATTCAGAAATTATCTACTTTGTGAATATTTTTATAAACTAGGTCAAATTTTATTTTAACGAAATAACTAAATTATTTTAAGATTAAGTTACATGGATTATTATAATTTTTGCGAAAAACTCATGAAATCTGCAGTGTACATGTAACGATTACTTCATTAAAACAATTGATGTTTTGTTTAACATTTAGATAATGTACTTTTGTATAGAATTTGATTACATAGATTATTAATATACAATTGTTATTTTTTTGAACTATTGTATATTATTAGTCTATGTATGTTATTAAAGTTAAGCTATCGCCCATTACTTTTTTGTTTTCTGTATAGATATGTTATACAGATAGAGTTTCATTTCAATTTTCTTTTTTTTACATAAATGTATTAAAATAAATATTGAATAAATAAAATATAAATTAATTTTTTTATATAAAAATGTGTTTCTTTATTCTTGTTTCAGCTAACATTGTTGGAATTGGAATGTAAATTTAAAACATTTTTCAAAAAGTATATTCTACTATAACATTGTTTTAAATAATAATATCATTAACATTGCAGTTTACAAGTTAAAAATTCCATTCGTGGAAATTATCAAATAAGTTGGTGTTTTGTTTTAATTTTTGGTTCAACAATCAGCGTATGTCTATTTATTTAAAATAATATCTCGTATCAATAAATGATTGCATAATGTGTTGATGTCATTTTAATTTTTAATGTATTGTATTAAATAAAAATTCAATCGCTTTTGTACCGTTCAATATTTAAGTTTAGTTTTTCTCAAAAAAATTGTTATATTTTCCTGGCATAACTAACGTATTTAATTAAATTTCAATTACATATAAGGAAATCAAAATTAAAAATCTTTCGAAATTTTGTTTTTTTTTTTTGTTTTTTTGTTAATGGAAATCGCCATTTTGTAAATGTGTAAAATGGTCGAACGAAATAATTTAAATTTAGTTTTGTTATATTCGTATTTGTAAAACAAAAAAAAAATTTTAAATATCTAAAATACCATGATTGTTCAGGATTTTAGTAATTATCGTAAAAGAAAAAGAAACGATAAATGTGGAAAATAATAGGACAAAAATTAATTATTAGATATTTCACGGGATCTCTGTCGGGGACGGACGCCGTGTAGAATATATATTTGATAAAAAGTATTTAGTTCTCGATATTTGTCGGAGATGATGTGGATGATCGATCATTGTTCAAAATGGAGTACCGCCAAAAAAACAGTCGTGCGTTGACCTGTGAAGTGTACGGTGAGTGACAAGGGTGGTCAGCTTCGTGTAGCCGTGATAGAAAACGAATTGGAATTTTATTTGTTGGTGACATTACTCGGTGTACTCATTGAGGAAAATTTCGTCACGTAAAGTACATTTAACCGACGAATTGTTTGGACGCGTTTAGAACAAAACAAAACGTGTACGTTTTTAAAAGTTAAGAGCGTCTCAATGGGTAGCGTGCAAATAATGTTTCACCATTGGAGAGTCGACTAAACCCACACAGTTCTAGTTATACGACTTCGTGTTTTTTTTGACTAAAGATTAGCTCGACGGATATATATTTATTTCGAATACATTATACGCAACCTTTTGCGTTCGTGATTTATGACTACGGTTTCCGGAAGAAGTGTTCGTTTTACACGAGGTTTTTAAACTGACGCTTTATTTACACGTGAGATCGTAGAGGAGGGCAAATAGCTTGACTGGAGATTGTGGTGTAGAACGTCATCAATGTATTTGGTTTATAAGCCCGACGAAAAGTCCCGTTTGGTGGTCGAGATGTGAGTACCTATGTTAGAGGCGAAGGAACATGCGGACGTCGGAACACAATATTTGGAGACAGACTTAATATTGTTAACATTCAGGAGGTAAATAAAGATAAAAATGATGAGTAAGAAAAAAAAGGGCGATACCAAGAATAAAAATAAAAAGGGAGGTAACAAGGACTCCAAAAAGAAGTAGAAGTTTTAAGTTTTCCCGGGAAAATGAGATGTTTGAGATTGGGAGTGAATGTTTAGTTGTTATATATATACATTTATTTTTATAAAATCGATTTCGAAAAACTAATATTTTATTTCGATTATACGTTTTGTTTAACGAACGCTTAATACTAAATCTGCAGCCACCTTCGTGTTATTATACGCGTGTATAAATAAATACACGCGCACGCACACACACAAACGTACGGGGTTGGTAGGTATAACGAACACTGTACAAACATAACGCCATATCGAACAGTTTTTTTATTTTATCGTTAACGATAAACTAGACGGAAGAATCAATTATACCGTTCGATAAAAAACGAAAAAGTGATGTACTGATTGTCTATTCGTTGTAATAGGTACGCCTTTTGTTCTTTCGCGGTCGTGACGAGCCGACCACGTGAATTCGGAAATATCGAAACGCTCGTCGTATACGGTTTTTGTTTCTTTTAAATATTTACGCGGTCCGTTCGCTTATAATATAGACTACTACTTTCGTCCCTAGTTCGCTCGCGTAGATAAGTACGTACAATCTCCACAAACTGAAGCCAAAAATCATATTCAGGGACCGAAAATAACGGAATATTCGCTATATATTCCGTCGTGTTCGGAAAAACAGAATCGTCCGATTCTCGAACGGGTAACAAGGACGTTTGGTAGGAATTCTAAATCACAGCCCGTGTCCGCTACGTGTACGGGGACTATATGTAGTCCATTTCTTTATGGGACTACACGTCGACGACCCACTCATTCCTCCGGAACGTTTACATAATATAAAACGAATAAGGCATCGCGGACCGTACACGTCGTCACCGCGCAGCTTTCGATAACCACGAGATACACATGGCGCGCGCGTTTACGTGCATACCAATACTTGTACCTGCCCACTTACGTATACCGTCGGGCGGTCAGGTATGTACGACGATCTATACGTCCGTAGCGTCGGGGGATTTATTATTGGTCGGCCGCGATACGCGGTTATGACGTGGCGACTGCACAAGCGGTCGCCGACGAGACTAGTTACGACGGCAATCGTGACAACGCGAACGGCTCGTGCGCTATTGTGGTACGCGGCCGCGAAAATGGGAGACGTCCGGCGGCGTTGACGGGCTGGACGGGAGGGAGCAAGATATAGCACCGAACCGATAACGATCGTTCACGACGGACGCCAGTAATCCCGATTATTGGCGGGCTACGAGGATCCCGAGGCATACCGTCCTCGCGTAAACGTGCGCGCTGGAGCGGAAGTTTGACGTACGCGAAACCGTCGCTTTTGAACGAGTTTGTTGGGCTCGGCGAGAACTCGATTGAACCGGTTTGTTGACTTTTGGACGCGGGGAAACAATCGTCGTCGAACACCGAGTTACGTCTCTATTTACAAAACTGACAAAATTAACGATGTATTTTCCCTCCCCTACCGCCACCACTACCATCATCGACATCGCAACCACAACACCACCCGTCGACAACGAGAGGTTCTCCTATAATATCAATATTATTTTGATTAATAGCCAACATGCCTCGTTAAACCCGCGTGTTGTTCTAACCTGACTAATGGTCATATATAATTAATATTATATTCCCTTCGCCGTACGACGGACGGATCGACGATTCTTATACGTTACTGGCGTGGGCGCCCACCATTCACGTGATAGATTTTTAATAAGTGTTGGTTTTTAAGAACTATTGTGAAATAGATTTGATGTACGAGGGGGCGAGGTAAAACAACGTGGCGATAGCTCGCGTTGTTCGCCCTTCTCATTAAGGATGATCGGATTGTAAAATTCAAATTTGTAAAAAATTTTGTATTTTTCAATAAACGATGGTGACTTGCTGGTCCGAAGTTAGGCATTTTTGGCCAATGAGGGTATTGCCGATACCGTGTAAAAAAAAGCAGCGTTGCCTAAACGATTGCAATTACTCGGGGTCCCTTTATCCTCGACAATTATACTACGTTCTACCACTTCCCCTTTATTGTTTAGGCAATTGTAGTTTAATTAGTTCCGAAAATTTGATCATCGAGCGTGTTTTTCTTTTTTGCTCTTTTCGTAATAATGTAATTGTAATTTGAATGTACCCGACATTTTTCCGATACAAAAAAAAACTAGCGCCGAATAATTTGTTTTTCGGTTTGGATATATTGCAGCCCCAAACACGATAATTACAACAATAAACGTCATTGGTATAATTATTAAATATAAGACGATTATCGCATTTCTCGACATTTAACGAATTTTTTTATTTCTAATAATTTCTTAATCGATATTAAAATAAAATTATTTTTTCGTCAATAATTGATTTCACCGAGTATTTATACGTATAATTTTGCTACATTATTTTCCCAGTCCATAAGTCTAAATGTCGATCGTTTATTTTAAAATAAATACATTCCGAACAAATAATATATCGTTAAACGCGTTTTCCCAGCGAACCTACAAAATATAGACAAAGCGACTACTCGTATGACTGTACACACCGAATCAACAGGTATTAGGCACGTATCGTGCTAAATGATGAATTATCGCGAACTTCGGATAAACGATATTGTTTCATTTTGACCAGCAAGGGATTAAACTACCAATACGTCCGAAATTGCCTAGTAATGTGTTCGAATAAAACGTCAACATTGGTTGTTATGTTAAAAATCAACAGTCGAGTTTTCGACACCTACATGCGCACATTGCCCACCAGCACACATCGTCAATAAAAACAAATGGCGTCATTAACACACACGTTCGCTACACTAAAACAGTGTAAAAAGCGAGCCTGGAAGGGATTACGTAAATTCTGCGTACTCCCCTGCTATCGCCGTACCCAGGACGGAGATTCGGCCCTGGACATTTCCGTTTCAGCGGCCGAACTATCCGAGACGATAATGGTAGGTCATTTCATTTAGCTATTACGTCGCTAACTCGTATGCTGATACAAGCGCGCGAAGCTAACATCGAACACAGATTTAATCTATAACGCGAGCGTCCTATTCTATATCTATAGATATTCGATATTCAAATAGAGAAAACGGATTTCATCCTATAGTTCTCTCAGTTTAGGCTAGAATTAGTGCTCGGTCGACGATTAGCGCGTACCGTCGGCGCTGATCATCGTTCGTGACAAAGCGTTTAGCTGATCGGCAACTCGGTCGGTCGAGTGTATGTTATTTTGTTATTAGTTAATTTTTTAGTTTTTGGAACGAAGTTCCTTATGTCGGGTTCGGCGCAGGGATATAGTCGGGAAAAAATGTAACGTTTAGAA